>OX101784.1:51862670-51891059 GCA_944452715.1 Ophion slaviceki
AATTGATATTTTAATTCACCAAAAATGTATAAATGTTAATTATTTTTATAATAAATTTAACATGCAATAATTCAATTTTTGCCATTTTATTTCAGCTTGTATTTACCCGTGATCCTTCCAAGATTCCTCAATGATTCCATGGGGAATCTATTTAGAGTCATTAAAGGATCCGGTTCTGGATCCCTAATGGAATCCAGTTTACGGATCTTACATTTAGTCTTAGAATCTGATCCGATATCAGACTAGATCCCGACTGGGAGCCCGGGATACAAGTCAGAATCCAGCTGTATCCCTGCCAAAATTTCTGCACGGGTCCCGCGGTTTTCGAGATTTCGGGCTTTGTGTTGTTTTTTGATAAAAATAATCATCTCCTTTTGGTTTTTCACATGCCATCTCTACAAATGATATTAATCGATATTAACTGAGTAACGTTTTAAAGTAATTGGCACGATATGCGTAGTACATTTTTTTTTACGCCGCAGGCAAAGTCAGATGTTCGAATTGGTTTGTATAAAACCTCTGCATAAGATCATTGTTCATAAAGTTTCCTTAACATTTAAGGTTAAAAATAAGACCTTTCTAAATAAAACAAATAGCCATGAGTATTAAAAAAAAAACCGAGTAAAGAGAAGTTATCATTTGTGGAAATGGCATGCGCAAAAAAAGCAGATGATTTTTGTATCGAAAACCGTGGGACTTTCACCAAACTGAAATTCCAGCATATAGTAGGACATGATCTTATCGACAGTTGCAGGATTATCCATTCATGGTAAGACACCCTGTATACACGTGCACACACGTACATACATATTTCTACTTAAAGAAGGAGAGGGCGAGAGAGAGAGAGAGAGAGATATTCGAGTAGATTCCGAACTCTCGACGGAAAACTATTAGAAGCGTTTCCGGAAGTATCCGGGGCTGGGTGTGTGTGCGAAAAGGGGGATGAGATTTCGGTGACCAAGGTCCGGGGGTAATACATATGTATATGTACCGTACAGGGGAAAGAGGCGGCACAAGAGGACTTAGAGACGAGAGAGGGTGGTTGTGTGTGCTTTTCCGCGTGCTTGGCCACCGACACATGTCGACGGACCGTGCAGGCGCCACCATGCCACACCAGATAGACGTCCGAAGCAACATAGAGACACCACCGACGCTTTTCCTTTCCTCTCGGTTTCTCGCTCTTGTCGAGTCACCAGCTACACGAGGGTTACTTTTTCCTTCTATATCTACCTCGCATCGTTTCTCGCTCACGAACACGAGAACGTACGCACGAACACGCGCAGGCCAACACTTGTGTATGTGTATGCATATATTTGCGGGTGCGTGGGTGTGTATCCGAGCGCGAACGTATATAACTTGCTCAAAGAAACTCTAGTGAGGGTGAAGAACCCGCTCATGGCTATATATATATATATATATATATATATATATATATGCATATATGTATGTATGTATGTATGTATGTATGTATGTATGTATATATATCTTGTTCTCATCTGCCGAAAATTGGGGTGGCTTTTGCGGTTCACCCCGTAGGACACGAACCAGTGTGATGGGGCGCAATTAGGGAGTAGTTCGAGTCATCAACGCGCGTGTTTCTCTCTTTCCTACGATCTTCCTCGTTCTTCTTGGCCGATCTTTTCCATTGTCACGGCTCGATCGACGAACGGTGGCGAAAAAAATGTCTAATATCGTAGGATGTGGGCAAAGCGTGAGTTTAGGGACTAAACTCAGTTCGCCGACCCTCTTCTCCGCATCAGGAATTGGTTTCATTTTTTTTAACGTTAGAACTATATATGTAGAATATTTTCTCAAAGTTCCCAAAGATTAAGTTGAAACTTGGTAAGAATGTTGATAATATTGCTGCCTTCTACTTGACGAGATTCGTTTTTGAAAAATTAGAGAAAGAACTATTTTTTAATCCAAATTTTACAGAAATGATGCGTGAAATGATGATTTTTTTGCAAATGCGTGTCATTATCTTAATTAGCATTTTCTTCATTTTAATTACTGCCAAATAGAAACTATACATGTTCTAAATGAAAAAAAATTGGAATTTTCTTGCAAATCAAAGTCTACGGGAAGCTAGACTGCACGCCGATTTCCAACTCCGGTGGCAACCTGGCTGTACCACTCTGCGACAGTTCTGTCATTTTAATGGGAAATTAAATTTGAAAAATTGTTTTGTATACTTAAATATATTATTAAAGTATACCCGAAGTTTGATAAATGTAGAATAATTATTTCTTCGTTTAAAAAATCTCTCAAAATTGATTTATTTTTTCGCTTTTTTTATTTTAGAAGGTAACGCGTTTAATGCACAGTACAATGTTGGTGCTTGCCCCGGCACAAGTGTTCCCGAGTTTTCCTGTGCCCTCGTGCGAATGCGATATGGTAATGGGACAGGGAGGCTGTGAGCCGCGCTCTGGGAAGTCTGTCGGGAATGGGAAATAGTGAAGTGACAAATGTGAGGGTGTAAGTGGAACGGTTGGAATTTAAAAAACTCATAAGTGCATGAGAAGCATCACCTAAGGGGCATGAGAAGCATCACCTAAGGTATCCCTCTCTGGAAACTTCAAAAATCGTTTTTTTAAATATTTTTATAGTGTGAACTTTCGAGAATATTTTAAGACCAACCGGACCTTGAAATTCTAAAAATTGACGATATAACGCCTATTTTGGTGAAGCAATGTATAGAGTTAAGGATGATTCGCGTGTAACGAAAGCGGACATCAAAGCACAAGAACATTCAAAAAAGGCCCGAACTGCGCACAGATTGCATAGATTCGGTGTGCAACACGATCTCGATTATGAGGAAGGACACTTATTTGGTGCCGGAATCGCTGACTAGCGGTGAGACGACGATATTTCACAAGATCGTGTAAAATATGTATCAAAACTTTGAACGCGATTATCTCGCAACTACACATCTTGACACGGCGGTATTGATATCTTGAGTAACTTTCACACTATTGACTTGAATTTGCACAGTTAGCGTTCAAACAGTAGTCAATTTCGGTTCGCGATCGCATTTTTAAATTGGATGAACCATTTGTCAATAACAATGACTTCAGCATGCTGTTTATCAAGAGAAAAATGAAGTTTTCTGTGAAGAAGCTGACATTTTTCGTATTTTTCGAAATTTCAAAAAGCGAATCGTGAACCCATAGCTAGTTGGATATATTTTAAGGCGTTACCCCCACTTGTAGCGCAAAAAAGGCCTTTTTCATGAAATTTTTCAAAGAAAACTACAAAACTTTTTTAATCGATCAATATACCATCTTAAAGAACACATCTTGAAGAACTTTCAGTAATTTTTTTATTGAAAAATATTACATTGTTTAGTGGCAAATGGCCGTCAATGAAATAATGTTTTTATATACACGGTTTGCGGTGACCAACATTGCGGCGAAGTGGATCATCTGAAAAAAAAAATGCGGATGGATTTAGTCAAATATAAGTATAAACTAGTCTTTAATCGAAGGATTTTAAAAAATATTTATTTTTCACAAAATGGCGGACAGTCAAAGTTAATGGTTCGATTTTAACGAAAAAAAACGGCCGTTTTTTGGCTATAAAACGGCGATTTGTTTTAGAAAAAAAAATCGAACGATTAAAGACTACATTTTTACGTATTAAATAAGCCTGCAAAATTTCAAGAAGATCGGTTCATTAGTGTACGAGTAATCTTTGTCACCGACTTCAGAAATGCCATTTTGAGAAAAAACGCGTTTAAAGTTTCAATTTCAGTTTACACGAAGAAAATATTTTTTTTTGTAAACTTACATAGAGTCATCTATTCCGGGCCCATACGGAAGTATGGGCCCGGATACTTATACTTCAAAAAAATGCAATAAAAAAAATCGATTTTTTCAAAATCGCAAGCGGGGGTAACCCCTTAAGAGAACATTTTTTGTTTCCGTTTCAGATTACATTTTAGCGTGGTAGAGATCCCGCCGTCCGTTTGGGGCCTCGCCGCTGGAGGAGTGCAGCGCCAACTGCAGCACCACGAACAATTTGAAAGATTTTCTTCCAAAAAAATTACATTGTAACCACAAACGTGTGTACAACATGCTGGGAAAAAAATTAATTTATTCCAACCAATGTGTTATTAGAAAAAAAAAATGTATCATTCTGCCGCAATTTAAAACGTCAGGTCATTTTGAGACACGCCTCAGATGTAAACGCGGACAACGTGTCGTTTCCACAAAGTGCCCCATAAATGGGACGATTTTTCGAGTCGTAATTTTTCGTAAAAAGTTCGGTAGCTCTACTTGAAATTCTACCAGTATACTGGCACAGATTTTTACTCTATTATAGACGAAAATGAGTTAATTGTTAAATATTCGGGTTTGTGAAAGAAATAGCTTGAAATTCGAAGCAAAAAGAAATTAAACAGTATCTGGTACGCACTGCTTATTATAAGTGTTATACAATGTGAAGTGAGCTGCAGCTCGTATCCCTTTTGGGCACCGATCGGTAGGGCTACCATGGCTTTACCAGCTTCTCAAAAAGTCAGTGCGTCCGTGGCCCTTTTTCAGACCAGACCGCGTTTTTGAGGGATGCAATAAGCTTTGACCTCGAGGACGCTTGACTTTTCTCGGATATTAGCGCTTCGCCAGAGCGTCGGAGGGCACAAAAAAGTCTTTACGTTGGTTCAGAGGGAGCAAGCGACGGCTCTCGATGTTTTTAATAAGCGCGAGGCGGAGACCTGTGCAGCACGTACTAGATATTACTGCGGATATAAAACGACGAAGAGAGCTCGACACCAACCCCCTTAGTTCGGTAGCCTCGAAACCCCTTTCCAACTTATCGCTGGCTAAGATACAGAGAGCGAGAAGGAAAGAAAGAGCGAGGGAGAGAGGGAGAGAAAAAGAGAGAGAGAGAGAGAGAGAGAGAGAGAGAGGGAGGGAGGGAGAGAGAGAGAGAGAGGGTGAAAAAGAAAGCGAGAAAAAAGAAAGAAGTGGAGTACGGGAGGAGGCCCCGAGGAGTCGAGGTCGATGGGGCGTATGAGTCGAGCGTATATATAGAACCAGCTCTAATTAACTCACACCAAAGCTCTTCAAGCTTTTCTACGACCTCCCCGTGTGTGCAAGACCTCGTGTACAAGTGTAAAAGTAAATGTATAAGAGCAGAACATTTTCTCTCTCTCTCTCTCTCTCTCTCTCTCTCTCTCTCTCTCTCTCCCCTCTCACTCTGGCACTTTATCTCCGAAAGGATTGGCTGTTCTCCTAAAACACCAGTCTGACGAAAAAAAAATCCGTATAACGGAACTAACAAATTGAGCTTAATCAACGTACATAAACGTACAAAGAAAAATGGGTTTCCGCTAAAGGAATCACGGAAACCACCAGGAAGATTATAAACGTTTGAGATTTGAAGAGAAAAACACGAATACGAGTCAAGATATAGCCAAGATTTTTGTCTCTATTTTTCTCTTCTCATTGAACGCGCTGAAAATTATTCTCTCATCGATCGTGTTAAACGCTTCGTTTTTCCAGGAAATCGCCGAACGTATGTGAGTCACGATGCCAGAGCCGAGCTTTTTCCACGGCCATTTACATCGATGAAATCTCCAACCACCCGGGCATTTAATTAATAATCATAGTGACACTTTGAGTCGCGTTCGCGCGGCTCTCTTTCTCCCAAGAGAGATCGTCGTGACAAGTACGTGAGATACCTTGGGCTCTCTCCTCGACCCTGAACCCTAATCACGATTAGATTTTTTTTTCTTTCTTCTAGTTTTTTTTCTTCTTCTTTCTCCCGGTTTCGTACAGGTATCGGCGGTGCGTGACGAGGCTTCTCGATTACGATTTCTCGCACGTCGTATATACTCATCGTCGTTGAGCGCACGTTCCTATTTCTCTATTCCAACGTGTCAACACGTTATGTGTACCATACGGCTACTTTGCGTCTTTTCCGAAGCGATCCTTCACGCCCTTCATTCCTCCGTGCGAGAATCATCGAGTTTCATTGAATATTCGTTTCATGAATGAAACATACCGTGAGGATAAAACCCGTCGATTGCGGGACGCCGTATATTCGCGAGACTTTTAGCTGCGATTAACAATCGTCGCTACTTCGATGCAAATTTCGTGTAATACGTACATTCCTGATTGTGTGTATTTATATACCGGGTGTCCCGTTGTGAATGGATCATCCTGCAATCGTCGATGGGTCAGATCGTGTCCCACTATATGCTGGAATTTCAGTTTAGTAGAAGTCCCACAGTTTTCGAGATTTTGGGCTTTTTGTCATTTTTTGAAAAACAACATCCGCTTTTGGTTTTTCGCATGCCATTTCTACAAATGATATGAATCGACAATAGCTAAGCAACTTTTTAAAGCCTTATATACACCTGTAGCGAACGAAGGGACGTGATTTTCTTGATTTTTTTTCAACGGGACGATAAATGTTTATTGAAAAACTGTTAACATCATCGCTAGTACATATTTTCGTGTACTTGTACAATTTTTTTTATTCAAAAATATTTCAAAATGGCGGAACAGTAACACGCGACTTGCGCGATCGTGCGGTTGAAATACCTATAACTGCGAATCCATTGCTCCGATCTTTATGAAATTCGGTGAGAATATTCTTGAGATATTGCACTTAAGGCGGTCCTCTAGTTTCTCGGGTCGAAAAAATCGATTTTTTTTTCTTTCATAAATCACATCTACAACATGTGTAGAAAATGTGTGCCAAAGGATTTTTCGATATTCGAAGTGGTTCACAAGTTACAGCCCTGGAACGGAGCAGGTATACGGAGCAGGTATACTTTCAAACGCGTTTTTCTCGAAACACCATTTTTCGAAACGGTGACCACGATATTTCAGAAACTACTGCACCGATCTTGTTCAAATTTATACAGCATCTTTAATATGTTATAAGCCAGCGATTGAACTACGATTATCATGATTGCTTCGATAGTTTTTTTTTGTACGAGAGAAAAACTTAAGAAAAAATGAGTAAAAAATAGAATGTAATTTTCAAAAGTGTATAAAAAAGTCAATTTTTGTAATTTAGAATTCACTCTAGTTCAATCGCTAGTCTTAAATATGAAGATTAAAATGCCGTTTGGTTTTTTTTATTTCAGATAAGCAGAACAGCCGCAATCTTGATCACCGTCAAGCACCTCTTTTACTTGATGTCTTCCTGTCGGCCACTGTACCTTTTATTCTATTATATATTTTGACTTCAAAAAATTTGTAAAGCTTATTTAAATGTTAATAAAGATTATGCAAAAACAATGAGGTTGATTATTTCGATGCTTTGCCCGTAAAAAAATATTGAAAAAGCCGTAAAAAAACAGCCGAGAAACTAGAGGACCGCGTTAAAGAGTATGCAATCAAAAAAAATTCCATTTTTCCGACCATCACAAGTGTATATAAGACCTTAAAGTAATTGGCACGATATGCGTAGTACATTTTTTTTACACCGCAGGCTATCAAAGTCAGATGTTCGAATTGGTTTGTATGAAAGTTCCGCGTAAGATCTTTTTTCATAAAGTTTCCTAAACATTCAAGATTAAAAAGAAGACTTTTTTTAGATAAAACAAATAACCGAGAGTATTTTTTTTAAACCTGGTTAAAAAAAGTTATTATTTGTAGAAAATGGCATGCGAAAAACCAAAAGCAGATTATTTTTATCTTGACAACCGTGGGACATTTACTAAGTGGCTGTTCATTTATTATCTAAGACGATTTGGGGGGGGGGGGCGAACAAGTCTTATTTTTTCTTACATGGGGGTGAGAGGGGGTCTAGATAGTTCTTACGTAAAATCATGAAAGTAAGTTGAAGCAATAATTTCAAAACGCACACGGTCCCGAGCAGAGACGTTCCAGTTGCTGATTCACTTGTTGATTGGCTGTTGAGCCCTTGGAGTGATTCACATAATTGAAACGTTGAAAAGTACATATTAACCCTTTCACACCTGACGGGACATATGCTGTCCCAAAAAAATTGGAACTACGGCTGGAATAATATATGTCCCAGTTAGTGAAAAACATAGGCGCATTTCAGTGGCGAGGAATTCGCACCCTCATTGAGCAAGTTGCAGACAGAACATTTATTTCATTGTAATAGTCACTTGGAGGAGAAATAACTGTTCCCTGTAATGACGCGTACTAGACTGATTTTTGCGCCGTATTAAAAGGGTTAAAACATTACTTTTCGATAACACAAACCAACGCATTTTTAATATTTTTCTTGCTATATTTCTTTGTAATTTTGGTAGATACTGATCTTACGTAAGATTGGGGGGGGGGGGGGGGGGCACCCAATCTTATTTTTTCTTATATAGGGGGGGGTCAGAAAGTGGTGAAAATTGTCTTACGCAATAAATGAACAACCCCTAAACTGAAATTCTAGCATATAGGACATGATCTGACAGTTGCAGGATTATCCATTCATAACAGGACATCCTGTATATGTTTTTGCATATCAATGTGTATGTATCATAAAATTTGCATTTACAAGTATTCATTTCTCACAATATGATGTTTTTATGTGTATGGTATTTGCGAACCGAAGGGGCCTTTGCGGACTTTTCCTATCCCATCATTTTCACGTGTACCGCCATTTCATCATTGCCAATGTCTTCTGTATGTCGCGGAGTGTTGATTCTGAATGTCTCTCTCTCTCCTAATGCACATACCGCATTTGCACGAAGGCACAGGGAAACTGAAAAACCTGCTGTATTCTAATGTAGATTGACGAGAATTTTTGTTTTTTGTCCTAGGTGAAAAATTTTGAATGCTAAATGTCACGCCGCGCAGCGCCTAAAAAAAATAAAAGAAAATATTAGTAGTCGGCCATTTTGTACTTAAAAAAAATATACATATTTTCTAACAGCTTGATATTTATACTAAATAGATGTGTAATTAATTTTATGAGTGAATCACTTTTTCATACGAAAAAATATTATTAAATTCGCACATGATTTTATAACCGTTACTGTGGCCTAACCCCTTAAGTAACTCACTTGTTTATCTACGAAATTGAGACAAAAACGACGCGACAGGATTGAAAACATCCGACTTCGACATTCCAACCGAAGGCGAATTTGAGTGACGAAATGTACCGAAGTTCAACACCCCAACCCTAGAGATGGAAAAGTTTCGTATTTTTTTTTGCACAGGATTCAGCAAATGTTAGGATAAAAGACACCCAAACTTCATCGATTCGCAGCTTATACAGGCATCACACAAATTGCGGAATCATCCGCCATCAAGAATCGAACGCACCAAGAATGTATAAGTGGACGAAAAGTTTGGCGTTTATTTATCGTCTTTTTATGGAATTTAATTTCGAAGCACACTTAACCTTCAAGTGTCTACGTGATTGTATTGGATTCCCGATGAGTTAAGAATATGTTAATACCTGGATGTATTTTTCCACGATGAACAACATTGCCGCAGAAACGTGAAGAATGGAGAAAAAAAAGAATTGCCCGCATTGGGTTTGACTGTATTTTCGAAGGTCTCGGGGCTGTCGTTGATTTCTCATTAGCGTGGTATGGCATAAATAAAGGAGAAAGAGAATGGAATTTCTCTTATATTGTAGATCTTTTTCCCTGTCGCTCTTTCTCTCTTCCTCGGGGTGCTCGTGTATATTATTGATAAATGAGTGAGGGAAGTCGAGATGTCTGTATGGGTGAGTTTCTGATAGGAATTTTTCCTCAACGAAGACCAATGAAGAAAGCAAGCCGGAGAAAAGAAGAGAGAAGAAATGAGAGTGAGCAAAAGACAGAGAGAGAGTGAGTGAGTGAGAGAGAGAGAGAGAGAGAGAGAGAGAGAGAGAGAGAGAGAGAGAGAAGGAGAGTTGCGCGGTAATCGCGCTCTCATCAGGCACCCTCGCTGTATAACATTAATGATATTGATTCAGAAAAATACAATCAAGCTCGTCGCCCCTCACTCTCCCGTATAACTCCGAGCTCTTTCTTTCTTACTTGGTACTACGATAATACGGATAAGCGAGTCTAGTACATGGAATATATATTTACGTGTGTCGGTGTGCCATCGGGGTAAATATATAAGCCCCGCAAGCATAGCGCGTCCATATTTACCGTACAGGTACATACATACGTGTAACTCATCGGTACATACATACGTACAGGGTGGACCATTGAACGTGACCACCCCAAATATCTTCGTTGCCTTTAGAGTGGAGAAAACAAACCCAAACAAACCCAAACAAAATCCAACATATTTTGGTGAAGAATCATTTCAAGGTCATGATATCATAGGTCGTTGCATTCGTCTGAATATCAGCTACAGCGCTTTAATAAAAAAAAAAAAACATGTTTCCATTTGAAAAACTATGATGACCTTGAGAACGCAAAAACGATGACCTTGACAAAAATTAATTTTTCACCACTGTATCAGTCCTTCGGAATCAATCAAATTACCTCCTGATATTTTTATCGTCACTCTAAAGGCAACGCAGATATTTGGGGTGGTCACTTTAAATGGGCCGCCCTGTATATGGACATATTTATATATACACAGGGTGTCCTGTTGTGAATGGATAATCCTGCAACTGTCGATAAGTCAAGTCATGTCCTACTATATGCTGGAATTTCAATTTAGTAAAAGTCCCACAGTTTTCGAGATTTTGGGCTTTATGTTATTAAAAAAAAAATCATCTGCTTTTGATTTTACGCACGCCATTTCTACAAATGATGCGAATCAACAATAACTAAGTGACTTTTCAAAGTAATTGGCACGATATGCGTAGTACATTTTTTTTACACCGAACGCTATCAAAGTCAGATGTTCGAATTGGTTTGTATGAAAATTCTGCATGTGATCTTTTTTCATAAAGTTTCCTTAACATTTAAGGTTAAAAAGAAGACTTTTCTAAATAAAACAAATAACCAAGAGCATTTTTTTAAACCGGGTCAAAAAAGTTATCATTTGTAGAAATGGCATGCGAAAAACCATAAGCAGATGATTTTTATCTCGAAAACCGTGGGACTTTTACTATAATGAAATTCTAGCATATGGTAGGACATGATCCGACCTATCGACAGTTTCAGAATTATCCATTTATAACGGGACACCCTATATATATGTGTAAGGAGTAATGAGGGTGAGAATATATGCACGGGTATATGAGCCAAGTGTTTGAGCATTGCCGCCAAGATTGTACGCGATACGGGAAATATAACAGGGAGTATTATCGACGTCTCAGATCGCTCGAGATTCGCCGAGCGGCGAAATGGGGGACGAATGTAATTGCAATTATTCATAGTAATGATGAACGACGATGGGACCAAAAGTAGGGTGAAGGTGTGGTCGTTGCGCGGCTTTGCCAATCTCCGGTATCGGGCAGCATTGGCGTGAGCCCTTACTTGGATGGGTGACCGCTTAGATGCTCACTGGTTCAAGCGTCGGCCACTCGGAGGAGTCATTTTGGCTGACTGAGATTCTGGTAGTAGAACAACGGAACCTACAATACACCCATGCACCACATGTATTGGCACATGTTGTCCAGTTACCCTGTGACGTCGTTTGAAAGCAATTCGGTCGAGCCTTAGGCGGGGGTGGCTGTGGGCAACACTCAGCGGGATCTCTGAGGAATCAGATACAGTGAACGGAAAAGTGTAGGATAAATGGTAAAAAAGATGGGATCGTCGGGATATTGCGATATCCGTGGCCTCTAATTTGGACCACGTCGTCTTCATATTTCGACCAAAAGAAACACTTTTGCAAGAGTGACAAAAGACGATATTCGGCTCAGGGAAGCGAAGCCGAAGCGATTCGTGAAAAAGAAAAACAAATTGTATGCCATTTCAATGGCTGTTCATTTTTCATAATGTGCCAAAACTTCGAAAAATCATCCTCCAAAAAAAATGTCCGGATGTGTGTGTGTATGTTTCTGGCGCTATTTTGTAGGCGAAAGGCATTCGCTACCGGGGCGCGGGGGGTCCAGCGGGTGCAGTCCCCGGCGAGGTCGTGGGGCAGAGCCCCTTGCGGGCCTGGAGGGAGGCGCAGCACTCCAGGGACACTAAACGTAGTCTTTAAATGATCGTAAAATTAATTACGAGTATGTGATCTTATTGTTTACTTATAACAAAAACAAATTGTTGGATATAATCTTTATAATAAAAAATACTAAAGATGCCGAAAAACGATCAAAAAATTGTTATAGAAATCTCCTGTAAAAATGTTTTTCGATCATATGTAACGAGTTCCTTAATTTTTTCTGAAGAGATGTAAATTTTTCACGTATTGTCGCTAATTTTTTAAATTTCTGTTTTTGAGATTTTTTATTTACCGAAACGCATATAAAGTGGTGAACTTTGGATATGTTTTCGTACAAAGGTTCTATATTATACTCACGAAGTATCCGGATCAGAACCCCTTCGCAGTGTGGCGAAACTGAGATTTTAATGCCACTTTCCTCTATAAACTTAAACACTCCCGTTTAGCCCCCTCGAGGGTTAAATTTTGGAAATTGCTGAAACGCATGTTTAATTATTTGCGTTGTAGTGTATTTATGCCAAGTTTCAAATCTGACCAAAAAATATGTTTTCCTATACAAACTTTAACACCCCTGTTTGACCCCTTTAAGGGTGGAATTTCGATTTTCACCACTCTCGAAAAAGGTCTTGTTTTCGTTCAAATGTGAAGGCTACGTGGTCAGAATTCGGGGCCACAGATATGGTAATACCGCCGGGATCATGGACGTCCAAAAGGGCGTACGTAGAAATACCCAAAATAAAAAATGACAATTTTACACAACAACAAAAACAATTAATTTTACACAAATTGATCGTGGGTGAATGTGCAATTTCCCATGCATGCCAAGCATCTGCATCAACGTAAACGTCCTGATAACGCTTCACGAGGGGCGCGAACCGAAAAAAAAATATTAATCATGTCCGGTCGCTTGGAGTTTGTTTTTAACCTCTTTAGGCTTGCGACGTTCATTCATCCGCTCTTCTCTTTTCGACCTGTCAGTGGCCGCGCCTCTTGTTTACAAATGAATCGCTCGACGAGCACTCGAAACGATTCGACGTAGATTCATCATTTGATTTCCGCCGATCTGAAGCTCTCCCCATTTTTGTCCCGGACGATGATAATGGCAGAAATAAAGAAACGGGCTCTCTCCCTTCCTCTCTTTCGGATAGTCATTTTATCCTTTTTTTCTTTGGACTTAACCACCCTTGCGACGACCATTTTCCTCGTCACCTCCCGTCACCCTTCCACCCTTATTATCTCTCTCTTTTGCTTTCTCCGTTTCCATTTCCCGTACGCGATCCATAACTTCGTCTCTCTTCTTCCGTCCATTCGACCCATTTCGACGTAGCCCCACGCCATCAGCCGCTCTTCGCTAATGACAGTAATTTTGCCCTGAGAATATATTTTCGTGTATTTACCCCGATTGTTCGATCAGCACCATTATATCCACCGCACCGGGAAAAGCTTTCCTGCCTCGCTGCATTAGCCATGGCGCGCAGTGTGACACACTTGCCGATGCGCCAACCGCACGAGCCAACCCACCCTCACCCTCCCCCCATCATCCCCTTGACGTAACAAACGATTTGCCGTTACTTATTTTTTTCCACCATTTAGCTGACTGCAAATAAAAATTACTTCTTTCAGCGTTCACTTTCAACGGAGGGCTTAAATTTGTGCTCGTCTTTCGAATTTCATCCACGTAGCACTTGCCGGTGTTCGAGGATCATTTTCACGTGGAGAGACGTTTGAACGAAAAGAAAATAGAGTGCTGCGGTAAAATTATGAGAAGCAAGTGGCACTGCTGTTTATACGAGCCAATTTGCGGTATGTATGAGAACACTGTTCGGTGCAGGAATAAATCTGACAGCTGTTTCTAGCCTCCCTTTATTTAGGCCTTAGGCCACTCTAGAGGCCGAAAAAATAGGCTTTTTGGGGATTTTTTTTTCAGAAAAACTACAAAATAAATCGAGATTACAAAAAAGGGTGTTTATCATACATATCGGTGACTGTATACAATTTTTTTTTTGAAGCGATTAATTTTAAAGTGGGGGCTGTGCAGGTTTATCTCAAAACTGCATTTTTTAAGTTGGCCGGAAACATAACTCAGACATTTTTCAACCGATTAACTTGAAATGTTGAATATATTTTAAACAATACATTGTCCACGGAAGTACGTAGGATTTTTTTATATTGCATAGTTCATTTGTTATTAACAATTATCTGACGATTGTTGGCAAATTTCTGGAAACTGAAAAATTTGCCTAAAAAATCGTCAGTTAATTGTTAATAACAAATGAACTATACATTTTTAAAAATGTATTTGTGTAACCCAAACAAACCTTAAACGCGTTTATCTCGACACAACGTTTTTCGACGGCTTCTTGATAGAATCTTCGAAACTATTGAACCGATCCTTATGAAATTTTAACTACATGTTCTTTACAACTATAGGTATAGCGCATATTAAGGATTTTTTTTACTATGTTTTTGCCAAAATCGGCGAAAAAACTTTTTTTTTGTTCTTTCGAAAAATGTCCGCGATTTTGTTATTTCTGTATAGCCATCAACATACGCGCTATAGCCATTAACACACTGAATCTAAATCCGTTTGATTTTTTGCTTCGAATGATCCATCGCCGAGATTTCATCAACAGCGCAGATCTACAATTTTTTTAGGACATTTTTTTAACTACCATTTTCGTCTATAAATAGTGACTTAAATAAATAATTTTTTTAAAAGTATTTCGAAAGTGTGTATATTAAATGTAACAACTTTTATATTAATATCTATAATGTAAACCTATAAAAAAATCATGAAAATAGCCTTTTTTAGCGTCTAAAGTGAGAAGACCCCTTTAAAAAAAAGCTCAACGAAAACAAAGCTTTCTTCATCGGTAAGCGAAGACTACAGGCGAACAAAAACTCTTCGCGAATTAAGTGATTGACGGATTAAAAAATGTGTATTATTTGGCAACGAATAGACTGTGACACGTCACATAGCACTGCCTGAAAAAGCGCCGAACAAGACAAAAGTCGTCAGGTTTTTTGAGGGAAGGGTAGGGGTTTCAGCGTGAAAAAAAAACACTTTTTTGCGAATTTTTTTCCATCTGTATGGATAGAGTAAATTTATTGAAACCTTTTGCACATTGTTAAGTGTCATTTCAAAAACAATCCGTGAAATTTGTTCGCGCAAATATCCACAAACAAGCCGGTGCCGCGTTTTTCTCGAAACCACTTTTTCAAAGTCCGTGTTCACCGCCATATGAAAACTACACGACCGATTTATTTCAAACTTGGTACACACTTTCTGCATATAAAGTACCCCCCCCCCCCCAACGGTTAGTTTGAATTTTTTTTACATTGAGGGGTTCCCCCCCCCCAAAATGGCGGCATTTTTTGTGAAAAATAGCACTTTTCACTTTACATGACCACCAAAAATTTAGAAATGAAAAAAAAATGATCAAAGACCGTTGAGGGGAGGGTTTGATGATACTTTGACTAAATTTTAATGGTACTTGATTTCAGATAATTTCTAGCTGAGATACAGTGAACACCGCAAATCGTGTTTTTCCAAAGGCGTTCTTGAAAAAGCTTTGTCACCGCCTTGTTTGTGGATATTTTCGCGTACAAATTTCACGGAATGTACTTGAAATGACACTTAACAATGTACAAAAGGTTTCAATAAATTTACTCTATCCAAGTAGATGAAAAAAATTCGCAAAAAAGTGTTTTTTTTTTCACGCTGAAATCCCTACCATTCCCTTAAATTAGGTAGTGATTTGTGTGAGAAATTGTGTTTGTGAGAAATGGGAACACAATAAACCATAACGACACGTTTCCCTAACAATGTGATGATCACATTCGCCTGGACCACCGATTTCACAAAATCACCATGAAATATCCAAGTTTCACGAACGTTTTTTTTTTCTACAATCTTCACCAAACAGTTCGGGCTTTCCGGGTCCACTTTGGAGTTTGGTGCTACGCGACGGAAATATCGGTGATCGCCTTGACGACGGCTTTATCCGCGAACGACTATAACGGACAGCTAACAGTCCCGTGCTAACTTTGTATCCGTAAGAGTTTGGGCCGGTTGTTAATTCGCGGAACGATTAATCATATTAATTGCGAGTCTCGCGCAGCGCAGCGAGCCAACGAGCTTCGTCTTTGCGGCGGCAATGGTGTCTATACGACGGGCCCAAGGCAGTCCATGTATATAATCTGCTCACACCGGGGCTTCTCGGGGTTCTTCTTCATATGCCAAGTCTCCCTTTCACCCCACTCCATCTCTCTCACTCTTTCTCCCCCCCCACAAGAATCGGAGGAAGTTAACTTTGCTGCTTAATTATAAATTGTAATTAGCGCGGCCAGTGTGTGGTGCGTTGCCGGCGAAGCGGCGATTAATTAACGTGCCTCCCCCCCCCCCCCCCCCCAACTGTACGACGACATATATAGCAGGGCGGACACAACAGAGGGTTCGAATTTGCTCTTGTGCGAGAGCAGAGGCCTATTAATTATTAAGTGCTGAGGACACCGGGGGATGAGCAGGGGGGGGGGGACGTATCCGGCCTGATCCGACGGGCATAAACTCGAATCGAATCAGCCGGGCCAGCTCTGTCGACCCTTTTCATCGTTCTCCAATTTCATATTTTTCGATTCAATACTGCTACAAATGAATATTCATATCTGAAACATATTCATTGAAAATTCGCCCCCCCCCCCCCAATCGCAACTTTATCGTCACGTTATCACAGTCACATTCGCGTGTGATTAGCATAACGATTACAATGAGTTTATATTTTTTCACACGTGCGAAAATGAGAAAAACAAATGTCAATTTTATTCGCCAATGTTTAACGTAGCGTAGATGGGTGTGTGTGTGGGTGGACGGCGCGCGATACACACGCGACGAGAGGCTGTAAAATTTTACGAGGCTCAGTTATCGTATGTGAAATGGAGAAAGGACGAGGGCTTCTCGATATTTGTTTTAATGGATGAGCAGCTGATCTAGCCAAGCGTGTGTACACAGGTTTGAGCTTACGTGTAACGCCTCTTATCGTATATTGGGCTTACGAAATCATTGAGACGATTACAAAAGCACGGGTTTGGTTGAAATGAGGATTTTCAAATATTTCGGTGTACAATTTTCAGTGAAAACCGTTTGTTCGTGCATACGTGTCGAACGGCTCGTCTTTCTGGACACTGGCAGAAACATTCTAGTGATATTAATTAATTAACTAGATCTTTGATGTTTTCTTATATGAATCAACTAGATTTGTCGGGAAATCCAATTTTTCGTATTGCATTCCATTAATGGACCTATTGATTTTTAATATGTTTGTTTATTCAAATTAAGGTCTATTTAATATCGTCTAATAATTGAATGTTTTATTTATCCCTATTAAATATGTGGTTCGATTTCATCTATTAAAAAAACAGTTTAGTTGATTCCACTAAATGTATCTATTTAACTTTTTGGAATTTAAATTGAATAGAATTTTCGTAGAGTCTGACATTTTTTGTAGTCTGTATTCATTGCAACAAATCTTACTTATTTGAATCAAGCTGATGACCAACTTTTCGTCATGATATTTTTATTTGGTGCTACTATGTATTTATTTCCTTTCGCACTGTTACCACACCCATTATACACGTATAAATGCTATACAAAAATATGAAATCAAAATTCTTTTGATTGACATACACCTTTTATATGATGGCCACAAAAATGTACTTCAGGTAAATATACATTTGCTGTATGTAAATTGAAACATCAACGATTCAAATATATTTTTCGTACTTTCGAAGCGACAATATATTTGAATGAAAGACTCACTTTAGTCTGATTCAGCCTTTTTCAATTTTATTTCGTTGAAAAAGATCTTTTCAGAATTTAACAGAAATATATATTCGAATCAAATAGACTTTTATTTACGCTAATAAAGATATTTTTTATTTAAAAAATAGCTTCCATATTCATTTATTGAATTTGAATATATTTAACATTTAACAAGAATGGCGGGCAAACAAATAAAAAATGTATTTTAAACAAATAAGATCGTAGTAGGCCGCAAGGGAAGGAAAAATCGATCTGGTTTAAGGTATTGCTTTTACGGAGGGCCGTATTTTGTGGGGCATTACCGGGGCCCTTCTGAATATCGGTAAATTACAGTGACGCTTAATAAAAAATAACTCACCATCAATTATTAATCCGAGTGATAAACTGTGATAAAAATTTCGCGGAAATGTAGTAGATTTAGACATTTTTACATTCTCTCTGAAAATTCGCTGCTACGAAAATTCGTCGCCTAATGACATTTTTCCAAGTTTATAACCATTAATATTTTCCATTATCATTTTTCCAAGTTTATAACTATTAATATTTCCTTGAAACATTCGACGACCCCCTGTTTTTATTGTCGTTACGGATCCTTTCGAATTTTTCACACGCGCGAGCAGTTTATATAAAGCTAGAGTTATTTAGTGTATGAATTGTTTGATAGAAATGTGACCAGCGTGTCATCTCCATAAAGCTCCATGAATGAGACGATTTTTAGAGTTTAAATTTTTTGTCAAAAGCTCGGTAACTTCGCTTGGAGTTTTACCAGTATACCGGGATATATTTGCCCTTGATTATAGACGAAAATCAGTTAATTGTTACATATTCGGGTTCGTGAAAGGAATACCTCAAATAGATCCTATTTGACAAAATATTTTTTTTGGCAGTGTAGTCGCGACCCAATCGCGGCAGCGACAAGTTTCATTAGTCGAGACTTAATTGGTGAACCAGACTTTGATTAACAGCTGGAACGAATCAGCAAGAGAAAGCGATCATTCGGGCCGACGTAAAATCGGTTTTCGTTCTTTCGCGATAGCGTCCCTTCGTTAAGGGGGATATATACATTTACGATAAAAAATCGATGTCTTTCTAGTCTTTAGACGATATAACTATGTACGTCGAATATTCGCCCAAAGTTTCAAAGCGACATACGCAAAACTTCAAACGTTATAACGTTGGCGTGCTCGATTACTCAAAAACTATTCCGCCGTTTGAGCTGAAACTTGGTAGAAATATTGATAATATTGCTACCTTAGACTTGACAGGAACGGTTTTTGAAAAATTAGAAAAAAACTACTTTTTCAACCAAATTTTACAGAAATTATGTGCAATATGTTGATTTTTTTTTATTCGTGCCATTTTTTTGAATTTGCATTTTCTTCATTTTAATTACTGTCAAATAGAAACTATACATGTTCTAACTGAAAAAATGTTGATTTTTTTGCAAATCAAAGTCTACGGGAAGCTAAACTGCACGCCATTTTCATGATAGCTGAATTCCAAAAAATTGTTTTGTATACTCGAATATATCAGGTGCAGTAAGAAGAAATCCATTATTTTTGCATGAAATTGAAGGCAAAGATAATGGATTTCTTTTCAATACACTTGATACTATTGAGGGATCTTCCGACGTTAGACGCTAAAAAAGGCTTTTTTTCATGGATTTTTTGATAGGTTTATATTATAGATATTGATATAAAAGTTGTTACACTTAATAAATACATTTTCGAGATACATAAAAAAATGTATTTATTTATTCAAGTCACTATTCACAGACGAAAATGGTGGTTAAAAAAAGGTCCTAAAAAAATTGTAGGTCTGCGCTGGTGATTAAATCTCGGAAATGGATCATGCGAAACAAAAAAGTCAAACGGTTTTAGATTCATTATGTCAATGGCTATAGCGCATATCATACGATTTTTTATGTATGCAAAAATAACAAAATGGCGGAAATTTTTCGAAAAAACAAAAAAACGAGTTTTTTTCACCGTTTTTCGCAAAAAAAATAGTAAATAATTTTTTTTTTAATCCTTGATAGGCGCTATAGCTGTAGTTGTAGAGAATATGTGATTAACATTTTCATAAGGATCGGTTCATTACACTGAAAAAAAAAATTCGTTCATCCATCCAAAATTCAGTTGGTTTAACAAAATGTATCTTCAAATACTTCCAACTTTATTTTTGATTGGCATAACAAAACAGTATAGTTGGTGGTAAAATAGTATAATGGTGTGAACTATAGCTTATTTAGCATGTCTGAGCAAACTGTTAAAACAACAAAATTTCGAGACAACAAAATGCATTTTACACATTCAACGACTCTTTTTTCCCAGTGTAGTTTGGAAGATTTTATCAACAAGCCGTCGAACAACGTTGTTTCGAGAAAAACGCGTTTAAAGTTTGTTTGGGTTACATAAGTACATAAAAAAAATGTCTATGAATGTCGAAAGTTTATTTATTAAGTGTAACAACTTTTATATCAATATCTGCAATATAAACCTATCAAAAAAATCATGAAAATAGCCTTTTTAAAGGTCTAGAGTGAGAATACCCCTTGAAGTATACCTACAGCTTGATGAATGTAGAATAAGTGTATGTTCGTTTAAAAAATCCCTCAAAATTGCGACTTTTTTCCCCGTCTAAATGGATATCCAGCCTCAAAGTGCCAATAGAGAGTTGATCGGGTGAGCGCGGATTCGCGTTGGCGCCATTTTGCGGTGGTTTGCAACTACTCTGCACTAATTACGAATCTCACACTCACTCTCTCTCTCCCTCTCCCTCTTGGCCTACTCCCTCTCTGGGTCCTCCTGCGGAGCGCATAATTGCTGGGAATTAAGGAATTTAGACTCGAGAACAGGCGCATTCGAGAGTCTCGAATGCCCGCAACGAGAGGACTCATTAATTGGCCCGACTGATTGCCCACTTGCCGTCATAAGCTCTAGATTGTAAACACTCGGGGATCTCTCGTGTACATAATTGCCCACGAGGACCGAGTACTCGCGATCTCTTCGACTTTTAATGTCCTTATTTACATTGCTCATTATTCCCCCTCTGTTTCCTTCCTCTCATTTGAGCCTTCAGAATATTCAATTTCAATAGTTATCGTATCAACGACATATTATAAATTTGTCACGAGCGACGAATAATACTGTCGTGAATGCTTTTATCAAAGGGAAAATCTAGACGAATTTTTCGTTCCTTTTCACAGGCGTATTGTAAGAAGCAAGATAGCGAAGGAAAAGATTTCGAAGAATATAATAACCGATGGTTGGTCGTTACATGTGGCCTCTGTTGCCAATACAACCCGCTCTGCGCGCGAGAGAGGGAGAGAGAAAACGTCCGTAGGATAATTAGCAAGGGAGAGCGCGCGTAAGTAACCCGAGACGCGCCAACGCGCGCGAAAGACCTCGAGAGCGAAGAGGTAACTCACAATTATTGTAAAATTATCGATCCTCGCGAGCAGGGCTTCGCCGATTTTTAATTCCACGTCCGAGATCGAACTCGAGTGGGGGAGGCGTCACGGAAAAGAATTACATCCTTTACTGCGAATCGCCCCAATTTTCGATCCGTTCGACTTTCTCACGGTCCTGCCTCGTCGAAATGTAGCTCCATATAAATATATGTATATGTGTGTGTGTGTGTGTGTGTGTGTGTGTGTGTGTGTGTGTGTGTGTGTGTGTGTGTGTGTGTGTGTGTATATATATTCACACGCATACACGCAGTTCCGGTCAAAAAGCTATCGATCACTTTGGATTATTGCAAAATTATATTAGAATAATATAATTCATTTCATTTTTTATATCACGAAGATGCTATATAGTTCTATAAAATAATTGATATTATTATACTGTAATTTTGCAATTATCCAAAGTGATTGATAATGTTTTTTTTATTTTTCGAAATTGTTACTTAAGATTTATATTTAAAATAAGGTTCCTAAATGGCCTAAGCTTAATTCAAATAAGAAGTACAAAGTGTATTATGCAAATTGATTATTCTAGAAATATAAGTTTATAAAGTGCGTGCTCTTTGCTGGTTTTACCCGAAGCAAGCGTGTCCTCGTAGGATTACGAAAAAATTGAATAGTTCAATTTATTCAAAATACAATTGTTCAATATACGGACCGAATACACGAAAACTTGACTTTTTGGTTACCTAAATCTTGTTACTTTATTTTGTTATTTTATTTTTCTGTCCTTGCTAAATTCTCTCTCTCTCTCTCTCTCTCTCTCTCTCTCTCTCTCTCTCTCTCGTTTGTTCCACATTCGACTTCGGGGACCGTCCTTATAACAGTTCATTATCCCGATACTCTACATTTTATGTGAACCCCTACGTCTTCAATACTACCGTCACACAGATGTAAGCAGGTTTATATAAACGTAATTAAAAGAAGTCTTAAAAACAGCCAGATGTGCCGATAGCCAGCATTAAACACAGATGACAGGTGGAAAATATCCTGGCCCCACATTTATCTTGCTAATAATATAAAATTCTTGTGTCTGCTTGTACATTCTAATTTTAAGCTGACATTGAGCAGGTAGGCTTGGAATACCATATGCTGAGACAATGTCTATCATTTTTGGGAGCTTTTTCTTGAACCTTCGGTGTATGACAATAAAAGCTTCCAGAATTTCTCTCCACATTGTTTCATTTGGATTCATGAAAAATAACAAAATTTTGTTTTCCTTTTAAAAGAATATTGCTCGCAATGCATTTTAGCGTTTATGAATGAACTCTCAAGCAAATACTCAATGTTCAACTTTTTCATCAGCTCTAATCAAAATCCAATTCAGTTTTCAATGATTTTTCTTTTCTTGTGATACGATTACGAGTATCTATCAAACTGTAGCGAAAACGTGTTTGTTAATAATAATCTCGGTACATAACCCTTAAAACGATGTGACCCTGAAATACATTGCTGATATACATGTGAACCAAATTTCCGTCATACAAGTGAGTGAAGCCGCGGGGAAAAGCTGACGTATACAGTGGCGTGCAGAAGTTTCGGGCCACCCGATCTATTTTGAGAAAGGTGATGAAATATTTGATTCCTGAAATAATCATTTAAAATTAAGGGGTTACCCCCACTTGCGATTTTGAAAAAATCGATTTTTTTTTATTGCATTTTTTTGAACCATAAGTATCCGGGCCCATACTTCTGTATGGGCCCGGAATAGATGACTCTATGTAAATTTACAAAAAAAAATATTTTCTTCGTGTAAACTGAAATTGAAACTTTAAACGCGTTTTTCTCAAAATGGCATTTCTGAAGTCGGTGACCAAGATTACTCGAACACTAATGAACCGATCTTCTTGAAATTTTGCAGGCTTATTTAATACATAAAAATGTAGTCCTTAATCGTTCGATTTTTTTTTCGTTAAAATCGAACCATTAACTTTGACTGTCCGCCATTTTGTGAAAAATGAATATTTTTTAAAATTCTTCGATTAAAGACTAGTTTATACTTATATTTGACTAAATCCATCCACATTTTTTTTCTTCAGATGATCCCCTTCCCCGCAATGTTGGTCACCGCAAACCGTGTATATAAAAACATTATTTCATTGACGGCCATTTGCCACTAAACAATGTAATATTTTTCAATAAAAAAATTACTGAAAGTTCTTCAAGATGTGTTCTTTAAGATGGTACAGGGTGCGCCAGAGAAACTTACTTATTTGAAAGGTCAATAAAAACAAAAGTACTTCAATTATTGTTTTAAATTTTTTTTTATTTGAGAATACAATATTCCAATTTTTTTTTCATGCAGTCTTGAAAATGACATCGGATAAATGGCGACCCCCATTGCGCATACACTGATGAAGTCGATTTTTGAAATTCGTATCCACTCTTTGCAGCATATCAATCGGTATGTTGGCAATGGCGTCGCGAATGTTGTTCTTGAGGTGTGCTATGGTCCGTGGTCGATCGACATAAACCAGAGATTTCAAATAACCCCATAAAAAGAAATCGCATGGATTCAAATCTGGAGAGCGTGCCGGCCATTGGAGATCGCCTCTGAGAGAGATGAGGCGGTCGGGGAAATGTTGACGGGCAACAAAATCGCGTTCAGTTAATTCTTGCACAACAGCCAATTTATAGGGATGAAATTGAAGGTCTTCATGGAGAATTCGTCGAACAGTGGTGTCAGAAATTCCCATAGCAGCTGCGTGTTTGCGAGCCGAACGCCGGGGAGAACGCACAACTGACTGCCTCACTCTTTCGACATTTTCTGGAGTTCTGATGGTCCGTTGAAGTCCATTTCTGGGTTTAGCGACACTTCCACACTCCCGAAATGAGTTAACCCACGACAGAATCGAATTACGGCCAGGAACGAGTCTGTGAGGAGGAATTTCAAAGCGAGCGCGGAAGGCACGTTGCGTAGCAACAAGTGAGCGACCGTTAGAAAAGAAGCTCTCGACTGCGAAGGCCCGCTGCTCTCTAGACCAGAGCATGATGGCAACTGACTGGAGGGAGAAACAAACTTGGGAACTTCCCCCTCCAGATGCGCCCCCTCTCGCCACTCTACCCGCCCAACTCACCGCGCGGGAATTTTTTCAAATAAGTAAGTTTCTCTGGCGCACCCTGTATATTGATCGATTAAAAAAGTTTTGTAGTTTTCTTTAAAAGAATTCATGGAAAAGGCCTTTTTTTACGCTACAAGTGGGGGTAACGCCTTAAAAAAAAGCTATGCTATAAATAATGATTGGGGTACAACATCCATAAGTCGAATTTCCATAAGTGAATATCCGTAAGACGAATATCCATGAGTCGAATATCCACATGTCGAACATCCATAAGTGAGTATGGAGTAGAAATGAGTGCCAGGAATAGCGGGAGGTAGAGGAAATGTGAGTATAGAGAGAACCCAAGCAAACCCAAACAAACTCAAACAATCCAAAACAAATACCCAAAAATAAACTCAAACAAATACCCGAAAACTTATCTCTACTTCTCACCATTTCTGGCACTCATTTCTCCTATATACTCACTTATGGATATTCGATTTATGGATATTCGACTTATGAATATTCGTGCTTATGGATATTCGTACTTATCGATATTCGACGACAGTGAAAAATAATACCGTGATAGATTTTTGTTTCTATGCCGTATGATTTGTGTACAGCGTCGAATGAGTTTCGCCGGTGTACTAAAGTATCCAGCCGCCATCTCGCCCGGCTTCGTACGCACAGTTTGTTTGCATTTCGTACTTAGTTTCAAAACATACATGACAATGAAAAATCAGTATTATTTCTGCCGCGATGGCGAAACACACGAATATTGACGTCCGTAAAATCGTGTTAACACTTTCTTCAGAAGGAAAGAGTTCTCGCGATATTGCGACTACTTTATCCATTGGAAAATGTATGGTCAATCGTATTATTCATAAATACGAGGCTGTTGACAGAATTATAAAATTCTACGGGATACGTTGACAGAATTATAAAAAGGAAGTGCGTTATAGGTCCACGATAAATTGCAGCAGGCATTTAGAGAGAATTACACAGTGAAAATCGTGCCGAAATTGGTCGGAGTATAGTGACCCGACGTCTAAAGGCTATAGGACCGATTGGACGCATTGGTGTAAAAAAGCCGCTCATCAGTAGAAAGAATCAAAAGGCCAGATTGAAATTTTCAAAAAAATATCAATGATGGACACCATCAGATTGGCGTAAAGTGGTTTTTTCCCATGAATCCAAATTTCAATTATTCGGAGGTGATGATTGGGAGTACGCGAGACGTCCAACAGGTACCATATTCAACTTGAGGTATCGAATTCCTACCGCAAAGCACGGTGGCGGGAACATTAAAGCTTGCAAGAGAATTTTCTGACGACGGCGATGATCAGCTGGTATAAATTCAAGGCAATATGGACGCTACAATCTACAGAAAAATGGCAAGAGCATATGCTCCCATTCGCAATGAAAAGAGTTCCGCTTCGTTAGGTTTTCCAACGCAACAACGACCCCATGCATTCTTCACGTCTTGTAAAAGATTTGCGTCGAAGACGCAAAGTACACCTTCTCGACTGGCCATCGCAATCACCGGACTAAAATCCAATCATTTGTGGCAAGACCTGAAAGATCGTGTTGAATTCAAAAATCACTCTAACAAGGCACTCTTGTGAAATGATTCGCGACATGAGTGGGGAAAACTTGCCACAAGAACGGATCTCATAATTAATAGCGTCCATGCTCCGTCGATGTACTGCGGTTATCGCTGCTAAGGGCATTGCAAAATGTACTGAGTCAAGTGGAGAAGGTCGAATCTCGTTTAGTTATTTTCAACATTTTTCGTTATGTTTTTCACACGCAATAGCAGGTGGCCCAATACTTTTGCACGCGACTGTATATACATATTATATATATATATATATATATACAGACAATACAACTTTTGGCAATTAAATGCGATACTTCGATCCCGTTTGTCGTTACGTACTGGGTTTTTCCTCATTCTGTTTCACGCTTTAATGAACAATAAACGTTGGGATCTTATCGCGCGTTCATCATCGAACAGACTACACCGCGAGCGTCCGCTCGGTGTTAATTGCTAACGCGCGGCAATTAAAGTCTCTACGTAATTCACCGCTCGGCGTATACACATCGACAGCTATGTGTGCGTCTGTGTGTGCGTGTTAGCAAATACGTCCGTGTATAAATGCGCTATATCAATATAGGTTCATTCTTTAATAGTACCATTCGCGACGCGAACGAACGTTCAGTGTACTTTACATCGGTTAACGTGTGATATTTCATTTACAAAAACGTTAGCTCGCGGTAAAGATACATCGGTAGATAAGTAATCGAGAAAATAACTTCGTACGGAAGAACTGCCCTAATGCAAGTTCCGAGCAAAACCAGCAGTGCGCGCACGCGTGTCGTTCGAGAAATAAGTGTCGTTCGCGCGAAAATTGCGATTCAATTGCACTGAAATATTCGTAAGAACGTTATAATTCAGCAAATACGTCGATACAGGACAGATCAATTTGAATTTTGAAGCTTGCTGCAAGGAGATTGTTTCGAAAAGTATTTTTGAAAATAATTATCGCTGTAGTCGTTAAACGCGGAAAAATAATACGGATAATTTCACGTGTTCTTTGTGTTGGGACACGAACGATTCTTGAAGTTCCGCATGACTCGAAAAGGTCGGCTAACGTTGATCAATGTTTGGATGGATTCGTGGTGTTATTAATGTATTTACTTTATATATATATGCATATATACAAATACGAACGACTTATAGAAATCGAACTATAATTTACTCTAATATGTGTGTGTGTGTGTGTGTGTGTGTGTGTGTGTGTGTGTGTGTGTGTGTGTGTGTGTTTGTGTGTGTATGAGATTAAAAAAGTGTGCGCGCGCACACACACACATACATTCATATACATATATATGTTTGAGTATGTGTATATACAGGGTGTCCCTATTATCTCTGCCACCCGAAATAATTCAGTAATTATTGACGTCACAAAAAAATGTTTCAGACAAAAGTTGTACGGTGTGAAGGGGGCCATCAAATGCGACAAATTTTTTTTATTTCAGTGAAGGCGCTGACGCACAGTGGAGGTCACCTCCACTTTTTTTTATGGAATGGTACATTTTTTTTTCAACCATCTTGTGGAGCACCTCAAGCCGCATAAAAAACATTAAGGGGTCAAAGTCGTTCAAGGTCATGCAAGGTCACCTATTAAAATGACATACAAATCTAAATATCTCGAATCACTACCAAACATTTGGTATTGATCCGAGATATTTAGATTTGTATGTCATTTTAATATTTCGAGTGGCAGAGATAAAAGTGACACCCTGTATATCCTTATATTAGAGTAAATTATAGTTCGATTTCTATAAATCGTTCGTATTTGTGTACAAAAGATCGAGTTCTAAGACCAAATTCCCATATGTATATAAATGTGTGTGTGTGTGCGCCCGCGCGTGCATGCGTGCATGTGTGTGTGTTTCGTTACAAAAACGTGACGCCGTTTTGCACTCGAGCCGGGTTTTTAGGTACAATCGTTTCGGGGACGGTTCGAATTCTCGACAACATAGAGATTTTTTACGAGAAAAACCGGGATTTTACTGGCGTAGTGTGCATGGCCAAATCTCACGGTGTTTACGCGGTGTACTCTTTCCTCTCTCTCTCTGTCTGTCAGCCTCTCTCTCTCCCTCTCTCTCTCAGTCTGTCTCGCTCTATTTCGATATTTTCCTCGGTCGTGTACTTGTTTTTTTTCCTCCTCCTTTTTACACGGCTGGACGCGATCTGAAGATAGAATGAACAATTGAAATGAAAGGACTGGGATCTTTCTCTCGTGCGGCTCTCCGTATCTCTCTATTGCAATGTGCCGGTCGAACGCCTCCGCAAAACACTCGACAAACCGCACTCCCCCCCCCCCCCTCACCCGCCCCCTTGTCTTCTTGATACTCGTGGGGCCTCTCCGGAGTCGCTTGTCCGAACGCGGCTACGCTCTCGCGAAGTATTTTACGTAGCGCTATTAACGATCCCCGGAATTAATTGCATATCCGTGTATAGCCTGCATATCAATGAAAAAGGTGACTCGATTCAGCGCATTCGCAACG
>OX101784.1:51891259-51968759 GCA_944452715.1 Ophion slaviceki
GAGTACCAATATTTGACAACTGGCATCAGGAGGTATCGACGTTTAGTCATGGAGAATTACACGATCGAGCAACGCATAGAAATTGTTATTCGCTGCATTATTACTGCACGGTTATTGCAGACGAAGTTTCATGGTCGTGTCATCTCGCGCCGCGGCGATGTCAATTGGCCACCAAGATCTTGCGATTTGACGCCATTGGACTTCTTTCTTTGGGCTTTTTCTGAAAGGAAAACTGTATGCCAATGATCCACCGACCATTCCGGAACTCGAGGAAGCAATTGGACGCACCATTAATGAAATAAGTCCGCAATTATGCGAAAATGTTATTGAAAATTTCGTCAAAAGAGTGAACGTTTGCAGACAGGGACGAGGCGGCCATTTATCGGATGTTGTGTTCTACACATAACCTCCATGTTCGTACCCTATATTAAAATTAAATTATTCGTACTTTTCAAATAAACAATACGTTTTGTTAATAAATTAAAATGTCAGGTCATTTTGAGACACCCTAAATTTCTCTATCCTCCCATAGGTTCCACGTATCGTACAGAAGAATATATTTTTCTCGTTGCAACGTGATAAAAAAACGTATCGTCTGAAACAGACTTCTCGTACGTACCTCGCTCGAGCGTGAGTGCCAAACTTCTTTTTCTCATCCGATGAAATAACGTCGCCCCCTTGTTTCAACACCAAAATACAACAAGCACGCACTATCTACGAACAGGCGCCTCCACTTCGTCGCATCTTTTTTCTTTTTCTCGGCGCGATGTAACTCGCTTCGAATTTGTTATAAACACTTGTGTTTGTCGTTTGCACAGCGGCTGTTTATTACGCTTCACGCTTCGTGTCTATGCGTAGTTCCATTTTCCGACGCTTCGATTTGTATATGCACAATACGGCCGAACCGACGTAATCCACGGAAAAAAGACCTTGAAAATTCTTCTGCCGACTCGTTCCCGCCCGGTGATCCGAACTCTTTCGGTGTAGCGATAAATCGCCCCCTTCTCCGCTTCGCCCACCCCCGACCCTCACCACCTTTTTCGTCCGCGACCCTGCCCAATTCGCAATTCGATTCTCGCGGGAGCCCAATTCGCGCAAATGCATCGTCGTTTTCCGTTGCTCGGTCCGCGTGTCCGTATTTTACGTCAATTTTCTCGATTTGTTTGTTGTTTAATCGATGGCTTTCCCAAGCGCGGAGAGATGGAAAAGCTTTTCCTTACATGCTGGACTGGCGCCTTGCCACACTGACGTTCGCAAACGACGCACAGACACACACATGGGCGACGGTGCACGATGAATCGTATTTTCATATATATATATTTCTTTCCAGAATTGATCGTACATTCACCGAAGTTTGCACACATGTGCATATAAGTACATATTCATATGTATATATACGCATAGAATTTTTCAAGTTCTTCCATCGATGCATGACGTATGGAATTTCCGTCTCACGCGGTTAATCCCCTCTCCACCCGCAGTCCGGCGTCCCGTTCTCACCTCCTGACCACTGACTCCCAACCTTCCGCGCGATTTATCGAAACTCCTCCGTTCCTTTCCCCGATACTCTTGCTACAAACTACGTCGTGTTTATTTCGCTTTTAAGTACGAAACTGACGGTCCTCCCTTTTTGGCGGGACTCGGTATACGGTTCGCAATTGCGCGCTGATGGACGGCTTCGAATTTACATTCGCTTGGAAAAATGTTCGATCGAACGTAGCCTGTCTCTCGTGCGGCTCAACCGGCCGTTTACGGTTCACCGTTGTTGCGTCATTTGTTATTCTTCTTCTCGTTCGCGATTCCGTTTTACAGTCGACGGTTTCTTTTCTTTCTTCATACTCGCGATCTCGTCGCGCGCGATCCGAAAATTTCGCCGATTAGAATTATACCGTACCGCTTCATCGGTCACTTCTGTCACGACGTATTGCGCTTTCGCTTGATTATCAATTAGGACGGCACGAGGGTTCTCGTGGTTTCTTATTGTTTCCTACATTCGTCTTTTTTTTCGAAACGCCATGACCTATGATTTATCTTTATTTATATTTATATATATATATATATATATATATAACTATTTACAAATATATATATACATATAGATGCATTTATATATGTATATATATATATATGTATATAAATACAAATACAGCGTGAAAACCCGCGTGTTTCGGATTCGCAAGGCAGCGTGCGCCTCGTCCAGCGTCCGACACGATACTACTACTTCACTCCCCTTCTCGCTCGCTCATTCTCTCCCGCTATCACTCTCTCGCTCCCACCTCGTCCCACCCCCACCTCGCGAAGCTCTGTTGCTGTTCACGCACTATACATATATTTATATACATATACATACATACATACATATATATATATATATATATATATATATATATATATATATATATATATATATATATATATATAATATATACGAACCTCCGCTGTTGTTCTCTCGTTATAAATATATATGCATACATGCAACAAGACAGCAAGGAAGCTTTGGCATGTATATACGCATAGATGTATATGTATATATTGACATATGTAAGTAGTAGTAGCTACTAAACACAATATAGCATGACTGCCGTCCCTTCTCTCTCTCTCTCTCTCTCTCTCTCTCTCTCTCTCTCTCTCTCTCTCTCTCTTATTTGGCTAAGTCCGTTCCTCGTTGCTGTCGACCTTCTCGCACATTTCTCCGGCTGTCTCTCTTTCTCGCTTTCGCTCGAACAACCCTGTCGCCATCTGTCTAAGTCCGTGTATCTCTCTTCCCGCGTCGTGTCCCTCACTATTTATCCGCAAACGTTCCTTTGCTCTTCTCTTCTATTTAGCTTTCCGTCTTTCTCTCTCCTCCTCTGGGTCCATCCATTGCTCTGCTTTCTCCTCGCCACACCATTTCCACCGATCTTTATTCCCGCACGATTCTCTCGTTCCACCGCGAGAATTCTCCTTTTTTACATCTCTGGATTAAGCAAATCCGCGTTCACGTGTGTTCGGACAAAGTTCAAATGAGTACAACGAGATGTTTGGTTCCTTCAACTGACATTCGAATCGTCAAAATATAGGTTACGCTTCGGTATTTCGTTTGCACGAGAATAACGCGGTCGCTTGAATGCGAGAGATAACGAGAATTTGGAAGATTACAACTTTTTGTTTCGTTTCGTTGAGGTTTGCTTTTCGGATAGTTTGCGTGGATTTAGCTTGCGCACGGGTATGGCGAGCGGCTATAACCTCGAAAATAATAGTCGGCTTTGGGATGGAAATCAATATTTGGTTCCGATATCTTTCATCGTTCTATTTGATTTTACACTTAATTTTCGCTGTTTTATATTGCATGGCGTAACTAGTATCATTTTCATGGAAGTAACAAGGAAACTTTACTGTGTTGACGTGTGACATAACCTGGAATATTCAGTGTCCGAGAGTGAATTCACTTGTACACGCTAATTTTTTTGCAGTATCGGAAATGTTAGGTTTTGAACCAACGATACAGCATATGCTTTGCTTTTTTGCTTTAAGGGGTAAGGCCACAGTAGAATTTTCGAAAAATCGATTTTTTGTCGCTAAAACGGTACTTTATCATCATAAGAATGAGTTACTGTTCGATTTATAGCGAGAACATTTTTTTTCACCGACTTTGCGCGTATAACGTAAGCTCACCTCTGGCCCGGCCATAGAGTACCTAAAACTTTAAACGCGTTTTTCTCGAAATAGCTTTTTTTCCAATTGGCGTGACAAATAACTTTAACAATTTTCCCTCGATTTACTTCAAATTTAAAAGTTATGTTTCTAATTGCATTTCACAGAGAAGTACATACGGAATTTCTGATTAATCGAAAACTTTTCATTTTGAGAGCAGTTTTATATGAAATTTTTCATTGAAAATTCATTCAAATACCTACAACTTTTGAATAAAACAATATTTATTAAATTCCGTACGTACTTCTCTAGGTATTCTAATGTAGATTGACGAGAATTTTTGTTTTTTGTTCTAGGACAAAAGTTGTGCATGCTAAATGTCACGCCGCAGAGCACCTAAAAAAAAGATGACAAAAGAAAATATTAGTAGTCGGTCATTTTGTACATCGAAAAAAAAAACATTTTCTAACAGCTTGATATTCATACTAAATAAATGTGTAATTAATTTTATGAGTGAATCACTTTTTCATACGAAAAAATGGTTAAATTCGCAGATGATTTTATACCCATTACTGTGGCCTAACCCCTTAATTTAAGAGGTTACGCCTGGTTGGAATTTTTGAAAAAATCGATTTTTCGTTTTCGACCGATTCTTACAATATAATCTTTCAAAAGTATGCTCTGAAAATTTCAAGTAGGTCCGTTGAAAATTGGGGGATTTATGAGCGTTTACAGGTAGGTCTGTTTACCGCTTTACCGTTACAGGTAAAAACTTTGAACGCGTTTTTCTCGGAATGACTTTTTCAGAATCGGTGACCAAAATATCTCAAAAACAACTAAAGCGATCTGCTTCAAATTTCACAGACATTTTTTGTAAATGAAAAGGCAGTCGTTAATCGAAGGATTTTTTTTTCAACGCATACTTTTTTTATACCAAAGAAAATAGAGTGTTTTTTCCACCGAAATTTCGACGATCACTTTCGATCGGCAACCATTTTTTCAAAAATCACTATTTTGTTATATCCTCCGATTAAAGACTCGATAATACGGTACAAAAACTAAATTCATTTGGTTTTTTTTTATTTCAGATGATTTGTTCCCGAGCAGGATTAATCACCGCGAATGACCTTTTTTGCACAGCGGTCTGTGCAATTTACTGTATCTCCGTCGCTTATAAAAATTTCCCAATAAAACAATCGTCGAAGGTACTTGAAATGATACCCTTTACTATGAATCAAAAGTTAAAAACCTGCACCCATTTCCCAAAAGAAAATTCACGAAAACACCGGTGTGTAATCCGTTAAGGAAAAGAACTGCTGAAAGTCATCGCTTGCTTCAACAAGCTTATGGTGAACATGCTCTATCTGAGACAACGTGCAGAGATTGGTTTAGACGATGCAAAAGTGGCGATTTTGACCTTAAAGACAAAGAACGTCCAGGACAGCCGAAAAAATTTGAACGTGAAGAATTGGAGGCCTTGCTCGATGAAGATCGATGTCAGCCTCTTGAAGAATTGTCCAATATGGTCACCGTTACTGGAATGGCTGTTAGCAAAGGTTCACATAATCTTGGACTGATGCAAAAAGCGGAAAATTGGTTACCACGTCAATTGAACGAGAGACAACTCGAAAAGCGAAAAACGATTATTAAATTCCTGCTTGAACAATGCGAAAGGAAGTAATTATTGCACCGAATCGTGACTCGCGCTGAGAAATAAGTTTACTATGAAAATCCGAAACGAAAAAAAGCATGACTCCTGTCAGGTGAACCAGGTCCATCAACGCCAAAACGCAATATTCACAGTCAAAAGATGATGCTGTGTGTTTTTTTTCGGATCAAAAAGGTGTATACCACGAGTTGCTTAAACCGGGTGAAACGACAACATCTGTTCCCTATAAACAACAATTAATGAATCTGAACCAGAAATAAAAAAAACGGCCTGAGTACGTCAAACGTCGTAGCAACCTATTGAAAAACAGCGGTAATTAAATATAAAATCCAACAATCAATTTTGTGTCTCAACGTGAATGGTTGCTTTGACAGGTGAATGTTGGTGCAGCTGATTTTGATTGGCACCCGCCGCTGAAGATGAAAAATAGGTCGAATTTCATATGATTTCGAAGATACTCCAATGCGCCGAAAAACAGGCGCGTGGACGTTTCAAGAAAACTGTCCCTTGCGAAAGGAAGTCTAACAACGATAATAACGAGAATGACGATAGAAAGCACAATCATGTTTTTCCATCCGAACATTTTGTATAAACGATTGCTTTGCTTTATGTTTTTTAATCTTTCTCGCTCATGCCATTTTCTACTCGTTTACGTACGATTTCTCAGTGTCCGCCGCGCTTTATAGCAACTATGGGAGACGTACTAATTGGAAAGCGCCTCAAGTGCAGAGATACCTTTCACGCGAACTCTACGAACGAATGAGAAATAGGGAGAAAGAGAGAGGTATTTAAACTCACGTGCCTACCAATATATATATATATATATATATATATATATATATATATATATATATATATATATATACTCTGACACACACGCGTAAATATGGGCATGTGTATGTTCATAAGTAGAATGATTGTTACTGTGGTGCAAGAAAGGTCTCCCGTGGGCAAACGTTTGATTCCAGTGGTTTAACTTGTTTGCGTTACACAATGCATTTTTTAAACATAAATGGTACGATAAACCAGGGTGTGACTCGATACTCTCGTTAATTTATTTTTAAAATGATCTCAAGCTGCGCCGAATTGGGTCCCGAGAGCTGGAAGTGTCTCGAATGTGGGAGAAGACAAGCGCGGGAAAAGGGGGATAGAGAGGAAGGAGAGGACGTTCAAGATTTTCACAGTGGATTCGCGAAGCAACGCGTCTGCTACCGTGCGGAGTATATCTACTGGCAAGCCTGGTGAGCTCTAGTCGCGTTCAGAATTAGCGTGCAGAAGCGCTTTGCTGGGGTAGAAGAGCAAGAGAGAGAACGAGAGAGAGAGGGGGAGATGAAAAGACTAGGGGCACATGCTAAACATTCGATAAACCGTCTCAAGAATACGCGGACCGAAATAATCGTAATCATAAATAATCGGCTCCTAAAAATAAACGTTAGTTATAGCGATCGGACTCGGCCACCAACTGCTCTGTCCAATATCCCGATGTAAATCCCAGCGAAACCAAAAAATCAAATTATATACCTCACCTACCGCAAAACCGTCTGCTTTTTTCAACTGCGTTGCTGTTTTTGAACGCCATGGTAAATAGGGGAGATTGGGGCTGGTTGTGACATTTTTAGCAAATTCACTTACTACGTGCCGTCTTTGGAATAATCAGATATTTTATATATTTTTTATATAACGGAGTTAATGAGCTTTCGATACATGTGCCTCATTTGATTGTAAGTTTGACGCAACTATTAGAACTTAATGTTTAAAATAAAAATGACAGTGTGACTTTTTGTCCCGCATCAGGGGAGACTGGAGCTGGTTGTGACGTTTTTATCAAATTTACCTACTGCATGTGGTCTTTGGAATAATCAGATATTTTTATATATCTTTCATACAAAGGAGTTAATGAACTTTCGATACATGTGCCTCATTTGATTGTAAGTTTGACGCAACTATTAGAACTTAATGTTTAAAATAAAAATGACAGTGTGACTTTTTGTCCCGCATCAGGGGAGACTGGAGCTGGTTGTGACATTTTTATCAAATTTACCTACTACATGTCGTCTTTGGAATAATCAGATATTTTTATATATTTTTTATGTAAAGGAGTTGCTGAGCTTTCAATACACGTGCCTCATTTAATTGTAACTTTGACGCAATTATTAGAACTTGATGTCTAAAATAAAAATAACAGTGTGACTTTTTGTCCCGCATCAGGGGAGACTGGCGCTGGTTGTGACATTTTTATGAAATTTACCTACTACATGTCGTCTTTGGAATAATTATATATTTTTATATATTTTTCATATAAAGGAGTTAATGAGCTTTCGATACATGTGCCTCATTTGATTGTGAATTTGACGCAACTATTAGAACTTGATGTTTAAAATAAAAACTACAGTCTAACTTTTTGTCCCGCATCAGGGGGACTGGAGGTGGTTGTGACATTTTTATGAAATTTACCTACTACATGTCGTCTTCGGAATAATCAGATATGTTTAATATAAAGGAGTTAATGAGTTTTCAATACATGTGCCTCATTTAGTTGTGAGTTTGTCACAACTACTAGAACTTGATGTTTGAAATAAACGTGGCCGTGTCACTTTTTGCCCCGCATCAGGGGTTAGTTGTCACAGTATAAGGGGTAAGATGTGACAAGACATAGATAGGCTTACTAAACAGTCTTTTATTTCAAGAATCATCATCAAAATCATTTCTTTTTTAATCAACAATGTGTAGGCGTCAAACAGTCTTTAGATACCTAGCTTACTAACGATAACATAGAACGTTTATACATCACAACAAAATACGGTTCTTTTAATCTTCAAAACAATAATAAAAGTCAACTTAAAGTAATCAAACGTAGAAAAGAAACTAAACGACAAAGTAATTAATCGGAATAATCACTATCACAACTAATGTACACACAAAACGTGGTGTTTCCAGTGACACATTTCACGTGGAACCATTTTGGGAAATCAGTGCACTGGACCCATTCTTCACCAGAGCGACTTTGATCGAACGGACCACAAGAGACGAGACAAAAATATTCCTCATCTTCCTTAGAATCGTTCAGAATCTTCCATTTTACACATTTCTTCTTATCTTTCGTTTTTTTAAGGGCATTACGCTTTACCTTTTTTGTTTTGCTCCTCAGCTGAGTTGTTCTTCACTGGATACATTAGATGGGGCAGGTTGTGACACGTCACTACCTACCCCCGATATTTGTAACTTTAAGACCCATCAGCAAAATTGACCATTCAAAAATTTACGATATTTGTTTAGGTTATCTTAGCTACAAAATCTTGGTTTCAACCTATAAAGAACACGTCAATGCATGCCATGACACGATTTTAATACTGTTATAATAACAGCGGCAGGTACAAAAAAAAATTACTCAATATTTAAAAAGTTACAAATCTGCATTTATTTCGCACCAACGTACGTAGATCCGTCTGTGGACACATACGGCACAACTAGCACACGTGACGCGAAGTGCAACGTCGCTGCATCTGTCCTCTCTTTCTAACATTTCTGCAGCTTCACTTCTTGATCGTAAATTTCTGCTGTAACTTTTTACCCCTGTAACTTACAGCCCCAGTTTCCCCTGATTTACGTTAAAAGAAATCGTACGTCAATAGTTGCAAATTTTTTATCGCTTCGTACAATAATGAGAATTCGTAAGTGAGATATTTATTGCCTTCTTTTCTATAGAGTGAACGAACGGCGACTCATGTCGTAACTCTCAAATTTCGCTGTCATGCAACACTGATCAATGTCTTTTTTTTCTAATGTGAATTCAAGTTTCTAACGATGTAAGATGAGCATCCATCTATCGAATTGAAACGGCTAGTTTGTATACATATAACTTCTTTCATTCCTTATTACTCGAGTGAGGAAGAATAAATGCGTCTCGCGAATCGTTAGACAGTAAACGATGATCGTATATGGGTAATTTTTTCGAAATAATCATTTTGCTGTGATCTGACTTCTTTTTAATGATCATTTTTTTTGCAATCTAACTGTTTGAAAAAATAAATGCTATTCGGTTTCTTTGTAGGTTTCAAAAGTATAGAACAGTTTTAATATAATTATATTATAGTTTCAAAAATTAATATAATAGTTATTATTATAGTTTCAAATATAATAATATTCAGTTTCGAAAATATAGAACAGTTTGAAATATTCCGAAGTATTCCTACAAAACAGATTTGGCAGAAAAATCGTCGTTGTCTTTTGTTCTGTATTTTGACTACGAAAATCATTTCTCTGGAGGGTAACTATCCAGACTTCATTTACATTAGCAAGCTGAAGAAGTACTAAAAATTAAAAAAACATCAGTCGAAAAAGCATTCCGTGAAACCATTGGACATTTATTTAATTCGTTCCTGAAAAGTTGAAAAATAACAAGCACAGGTATCTCACAATAAATAACGAAATTTTGTAACCGTTTTTCTTGATCATTTCGCTGAGGAGCTGCAAATCAGTTAAGGCGTTACCCCCACTTGTAGCGCAAAAAAGGCCTTTTTCATGAATTTTTTTAAAAGAAAACTACAAAACTTTTTTAATCTATCAATATGCCATCTCAAAGAACACATCTTGAAGAACTTTCAGTAATTTTTTTATTGAAAAATATTACATTGTTTGGTGGCAAATGGCCGTCAATGAAATAATGTTTTTATATACACGGTTTGCGGTGACCAACATTGCGGCGAAGTGGATCATCTGAAAAAAATGCGGATGCATTTAGTCAAAAATAAGTATAAACTAGTCTTTAATCGAAGGATTTTAAAAAATATTCATTTTTCACAAAATGGCGGACAGTCAAAGTTAATGGTTCGATTTTAACGAAAAAAATCGCACGATTAAAGACTACATTTTTATGTATTAAATAAGCCTGCAAAATTTCAAGAAGATCGGTTTATTAGTGTCCGAGTAATCTTGGTCACCGACTTCAGAAATGCCATTTTGAGAAAACGTGTTAAAGTTTCAATTTCAGTTTACACGAAGAAAATATTTTTTTTTGTAAACTTACATAGAGTCATCTATTCTGGGCCCATACAGAAGTATGGACCCGGATACTTATACTTCAAAAAAATGCAATAAAAAAAATCGATTTTTTCAAAATCGCAAGTGGGGGTAACCCCTTAATCTATTGAGTGACGGCTGGTGCCAGCTGATCATGCTTGTGGGGTTTGGGTATTATGAACTCACACAAAATATTATTGTCAAGGTAAACTGTATTATATTTTAGCCAACAATTTTAATTCTCCTTTATTCTCCATATTAAAGATTAAATTCTCTAATTTAATCTTTAATATGACGATTTTATTAACGGGCGGTTTTTCAATAGATCTTCTAAACCAATAAAAACTCGATAATGAAAGATTTCCATCATGTGTCTCTCCTCATCATAATTCCTCTGGCCCTACGACTTCTTTCGATCACGATAAATTTATAAAAATTGAAAAATCAGTGTGATCCCTAGGTAATTATATAATATCGATTAGAACTGAAGTCGATGGCAATTTGAAATGAAAAAATGAAATATTTTTGTTTATACCCTTCGTCGTCCTGCAAAGTGATAATTTTGAGAAAATCAGCCATATATACCGGGTGTCCCGTTTTAATCTTACACCTGATTTATCTCGAAAAAGGGATGTTCAAGACTTTATCTTCTCGTGGTACATTCTGGATAGGGCTAAAATAGTAAATAATGGTGTTCTAGCCTAAAAATTATTAACTATATAAAAAAAACTCCTACAAAAGTGGGTAGTTTTGGTCTGGCAAATGTTTTAGTGAAAAAACGTCATGTTCCCATTTTGAAAAACATGTCGGCCATCTAAACGTCACCATTTTAAAATTTGGACCAAAAAAGATTTTTTTGTCGAACGTCCCCGTTCGAACCCTAAAACTTTTACGATACTCAATACTTGATGGGATCAGAATTTTTCGAGATAAATCAAGTGTAAAATAAAAATGGGACACCTGGCATATATTTAATGAGAAAGTATATTTTAAATCCGTACGATCCATGTAATGTTGGCTGTTAAGGTATCTGCTTGTTTGGGAGACGATCCTTCAATCTTTTTTCAAACGAATCATTGTCTTTAGGCATAGGGGCTCCTTGAAGTGATCTCTTAATAAATATGCTTATATTTATCCAGAGGTAATTTCAAAGACATTACTCAATGTTGAGTATGAAGACACTAGGCTAGTTTGCAGGCTTTTATTGCAATCGAATGTCTTAAAACTCATCTTTCCCCAGACACAGGTATACGCGTGTATGTTTTTTATGTATTTATATTGTAACTGTCAAAGTATTGTAAGAATAGCGAGCGGTAGTCATAAATGCGACAGTCCAAGAATAATCGGGGAATGTTTTTTTCATTTTTTGTTCTCATACACGCATGCATTCACGTGTGTGCGTATTCGTATACGCATGCATCACGATTCGGAATAACATAATAGTTAACTAAGCGTGTCCGGCGCTCGGTCTCGTCATTAGTACGCAATAATGGGTAATGGTTGAGTTAGCGTGTTCTGTTGCTCTCCACGCTACGTGCGTAAGCGACACGCGATTTTGTTTCTCTCTCTCTCTCTCTCTCTCTCTCTCTCTCTCTCTCTCTCTCTCTCTCCCCCCCCCCCCCTTACTCACTCTCTCTACCATAATCTTTATATTTGTAACTTTCAAACGAAAGAACGTAAGCCGGAAGATTTGCGCAGGAAAGTACTTTTATATTGCGCCCTTTCGCCTACAAGCAAAGTCAGTGTGTACGACTACGAGTAAATGGCTGTATATAAAAGGTGTCTCAAAATGACCTGACATTTTTAATTGCTTGACTTTTTTTGTGGCGAACATAGAGTGCCAATTTTTGCCAACTAGCATCAGGAAGTATTGAGGTTCAGTCATGGAGAATTGCACGATCGAGCAACGCATAGAAATTGTTATTTGCTGCATTGTTACTGCATATTTATTGCAGACGAAGTTTCATGGTCGTGTTATCTCGCGCCGCGACGATGTGAATTGGCCACCAAAATCGTGCGACTTGACGCCATTGGTCTTCTTTCTTTGGGCTTTTCTGAAAGGAAAAGTGTATGCCAATGATCCACAGACCATTTCGGAGCTCAAGGAAGCAATTGGGCGCACCATCAATGGAATTAGTCCGCAATTATGCCAAAATGTTATTGAAAATTTCGTCAAAAGAGTGAACGTTTGCAAACAGGGACGAGGCGGCCATTTATCAGATATTGTGTTCCACACATAACCTCCATGTTTGTACCTTATATTAAAATAAAAATATTCGTACTTTTCAAATAAATAATACGTTTGATTAATAAATTGAAATGTCAGGTCATTTTGAGACACCCTATATCTGTATACGACGTTTTTTTTGCTTGGTATTAGTATACAGCTGTTGTAATATCTGTATGATTGTAAGAATTTATCGCTCACATCAACGATTATGCGCGAGATGTAACGATACGTCACGTGAACCCTATTTTTATATCACGCGTACGTGCAGCAATCGGCAGCAAACATTGCCTGTTAAAATTCGCACGTCAAAAAATATATTGTTCGGACGGAGACTACGTTCACGCGACGTGAAATCGTAAGGCTGAATTTATTTTACTTTTGCGATTGGATGGTCTCGATTTCGAGATTCCTCGTTCTCCCGTCTCACTAATTTTCTCACGCGTAGATATTTACGATTTATTTTTAATTGACATCTTTACGGGCTTTTTATACGGTTTTTTCGCAGATTTTTTGGAAAAATACAACACACTTTTATAATCACGAAAGTACATAACATTGCAAACGAAAAGAATGTGGTAACAATTTTTTTTTAATTTTCGTAAAAAAAACAGAAAAGATCTGTCCGTATTTTGGAATAATTGAAAAAAGAAAGAAAGTAACAGCTAAATATTTTGAACATTTTGGGAAAAGAGAGCAACCGGCAGATCATTTTGAAAATTTTTTAAAAAGGCCAAAAACAACTATTTTTATTTTTCAAAAAGAGGATCACCGCAATAATGTTAATAATTTTACAAAAAGAAAGAAGGTAAGAGCGAGTATTTAATTCTAAAATAATGACAACAGAGAAGACGCGAAGATCCATCCCTGGGGAAGAAAGCCTACGAAAAATCGTACCATCGAATACCAGTCATGCTCGAATGACTTTTCCGTCTTGTGCGCATTCTTAATTGCGTGCGGCGATATTGAGACGTGTGGAATACTTGCGATCATTGCCCTTGATCCGTCATGAGGATGAGGTCAAAGCGAGTAATAGCATTTTCCTCAATGGCGTGTAAAATAAGTGTTTCGAGCTACGACTCTTGGGAATTTCTTGCAATTATCGTATCGTGAGTCGAAACCTTTCCGCGCCACGTAACGCAGCGTTTCTTTGCTGTTAAAAAATGATCGCCCAGAGTGCTGGCCGCATCGTGTACGAAATTGTGAACGGGAGGTTCGCGGCCAAGAGGGGGGGAGGCAGAGAGAGAGAGAGAGAGAGAGAGAGAGAGAGAGAGAGAGAGAGAGAGAGAGAGAGAGAGAGAGAGAGAGAGAGAGAGAGAGAGAAGCAACGGACATATGGTCGGTTGCCTCGGCCGATTAGACACATTTGCATCACAATGCCAAAGTCTGCCCACGACCAACACCACCATAGTCCTCGTCGTCGTCATCAGCATCCAGCATCACGAAGATCTCTCTCTCTCGCTGCTGCTGTGCCAGGTTCACCGGGCCCTAACGCTTTATTACAACCACCGTCATCCATCGGGAACGGCGCCGTTGTGATCGTGCATGTACGCACTCAAACTCGCAAAACGCACCATCTTTACAAGCATACAGTCTTCCCCGACCTACATAATGGCACTTAACCTGCCCAAGCAGATACACTCTGTAGCCCATTCAACGAAACGAAAAAAAAGGATAAAAAAGCGCGAGAGATTTCGCCGTGTGTGTTGCAGCTCTCTTGCTCTCTTTTCTCGTTCTGCTCTCCCTCTGCGCTCTCAGCCCCGGGGATTCTTTTGTTTAACCGGGTTCGAAAACGGGGAAGCCTCCTGTGGCATTCTATTTATCCACGGGGTAGATAGGGGATTATTATAATACATCTAAATATTAATGAGGCTGGTATTAACTCAACCATTGATATTATTGGATGAGTTATCGTTGATTTTACACGTGAAATAGAAATTTGGAAATTTCCCGTTCGCTATTGATGTTTCATTAGGATAGTCGAGAGCTTCTTGATGGCCTCGGGAAAATTGACTATAAGGATCATTTGTAAAAAAAAGCGTTTAAATGAGTGGTTCGAAAATACGGGAAAAATGAAACGGACCTCGAAGCTATTAGGACGTTGAATAAGTTCTCGCTGTTCTCCAACAAATGGCGTTATTAGAACTGCGTGCGTGTAGTTTGAGATGGTAACGCGTCTTTAAAGAAGTACTATAAGCAAGTCTGAAATTCAGTGTATGTCATTTCGCCGAAGTGTAAATGATTTTTTTTTTTCATAGTGTCGAATATGTCAAATTTCGGGCCAAAAAAAGAGTTTCTGCGGGGAATTTTACTGCACTACTTTATTTAAAAAAAATCTGCAGCTGAAGCACACAGAGTTCTCGAATTTTACTGGACAAACGTCCATATAAACGTTCATATAATGTTAACCATATGAATTGTACAAACATGAATAGAATAGTAGAATTTTTGTCTAAACAAAACCCAACGTATAGTATATAATGTTAAGGGGAGGGTACGGGTTTCGCGTGAAAAAAAAACACTTGTTTGCGATTTTTTTTTCATCTATATGGATAGAGTAAATTTATTGAAACCTTTTGTACATTGTTAAGTATCATTTCAAGAACATTCCGTGAAATTTGTACGCGAAAATATCCACAAACAAGCCGGTGTCGTTTTTTCTCGAAACCACTTTTTCAAAGTCTGTGTTCACTGCCATTTGAAAATTACATTACCGATTTATTTCAAACTTGGTACACACTTTCTACATATAAAATACCTCCCCCAACGGTTAGTTTGAGATTTTTTTACATTGAGGGGGTTTTCCACCCCCAAAATAGCGGAATTTTTCGTGAAAAATGGCACTTTTCACTTTACATGACCACCAAAAATTTAGAAATTAAAAAAAAAATTATCTGAGACCGTTGGGGGGAGGATATGATGATACTTTGACTACATTTTAATGGTACTTGATTACAGATAATTTCTAGCTGACATACAGTGAACACCGCAAACCGTGTTTGTCCAAAGGCGTTCTTGGAAAAGCTTTGTCACCGGCTTGTTTGTGGATATTTTCGCGTACAAATTTCACGGAATGTTCTTGAAATGACAATCAACAATGTACAAAAGGTTTCAATAAATTTACTCTATCCATATAGATGAAAAAAATCCGCAAAAAAGTGTTTTTTCCACGCTGAAACCCTTACCCTCCCCTTAATATTTGTGGGCCGATTTTTTAATAGTACTGAAATAACCACATCTATATTGTCAAAACTTTTGCAAAGATTAATTATTTCCAGGATAATAGATAGTCCAATACGCCACCCAAATCGCATGTTGAGATATACTTTTCGCTTATAGTTGTGTTAACCATGTTATGATTGGGGTGTCAATAAACTATAGGGAGTTTTACTTGCACCTCTTTTACCATGAGCCTTTTTTGTAAATACCATAGAGTTTTCTCCCAATGTAAGTATCTACTTGACAAGTACTATTTGTCTTTAGTACTCATTTTTCATTTTTCGACGATTCGTTCAACTTAAAATATTACCATCTACACACATACACATAGAGACTTTCACAATTTATAACTGCAATATTCATCGGGAATCAGGAATGTACTGACAGTATCATGCCTCCATGAGTATCCATTTGTTTGTTTAACTATATTTTGAATATATATATATATATATGTATATATTAGGGTGATTCGTTTCAGGACAACTTTTTTTTTTGACCCATCGTGCCCGAAAACCTTTAGTTGGTACCCAAAAACGAAGTTTCGTGAAAGGGCTGTGTTGTAAAAAAATATTTAGAGGTCGCGAATCAAAATTGAAGGTTTCCCATTTGATTAACATTGAAAAAAATGTTTTTCTCATTATTAGTATTACCATTCCGCGAATTTTGATATCGCGATATTTTCCAAGTGGGTTCTCATAGGAAATATGATACTCCACAATAAAGTTCATTGAGCCATGGCCGTAAATTCAACCGTTTCAGCGGCATCATTATTTCAAGTGAATACTGTGCAAAACATCTATTCAAACGGCTGTAACGCCTAAGCTATTAGATATATCGAAAAAAATTCAGATGAGAACTTCGTAGAGAAAGTAATTTGCTACAAAAAAGTCTTATAAGCCGAGCCCGAAAATTCAACTCTTTCTCAGCTATAGGTGGATGAAGTAAAATAAATAGATTTTTTTTAAACAAAAACCTATCTACTACTAAGGTAACCCTAATATATATATATATATGTGTATGTATATATATATATATATATATACATACATATATATATATATACAGGGTGAGGCAGATACCCAGGGAATTTTCTCCGAAACGAAGCGAGATACAGAAAAATGTTCTATACATTAGTTTCATGGTTTCGAGGGGGACACAAGGTGGTATCTTTGAATTTTTTCCAAAGTCAAAGTATCGAGGTCATTAGAGGGTGAACTTTGGTTTTTCAGATGGGATGGTGTATTTGTTGTTCCGGAAACCGAAAAAGCATTCAATTCCAGGTCTAAAAGTACTGGTGTGCTATGGTCTCAAAACTGAAGGATCATAGGATATTCATTGAAAAAGAAAAATAAATCGGTTTACTTTTTGATGACGTAAACATTGCGGGGGCTACGTTCTTTCAGTGAAATTTCACAACAAATGTTCGAAATGTTGGCCATTTACTTCGATGCCTTTTTTATAACGTCCAATGTAAAAACGTTGCACTGCCAATAGGGTGTCATCCTTGATACTGACACAGGCATCAATGATGCGCTGGCGCATGTTGTCGGGTGTCGCCGGTACTTCATTGTAAACTTTTTCTGTTATGCATCCCCACAAATAGCAATTTCAGCATTTTCTCGAGTAATAGTCCTACTTCGTTTTTTTTTATAGCCGCGACCCTTCCCATTTCCAAAAACAATTGTACAATCGATCGAAACTTCTACGGCATGTATTATTCCTCTCGGGGTACCGTTCTGCGTATAAGTTACACGCTGCACGCGCGTTTTTCTGCGTTTCACCATAAATGTGAATCATATCGACCTTCTCGGCCATCGTATATCGATCCATTTTCATTTTCACTATCCACAGCAGCGATACTTTATTATTGAACTTGAGTTGATACCGACCAATTCAAGAGTGTTGCTTTATTATTGAACTTGTTGTAATCGCGATGCCAAGATAAACAATGACTCTTGATTGCAACCGTTGTCATTAGCAACCGGGAATTTTTGGTGAAGAAAAAATGACTTCTGATAAAAACCAGGAATCCGTGGTTGCCAACGACAACGATTGGTAGCAAGAGTCATTGTTTTTCTTGATATTACGATTTGCCCCTGCAATGTCCACGCCGTTAAAAAGTAAACCGATTTATTTTTCTTTTGCAATGGATATCCCATGATCCTTCAATTTTCAGACCATAGCATACCAGTGCTTTTAGACCTGGAATTAAATGCTCTTTCGATGTCCGGAACAACAAATATACCACCTTGGGTTCTCCTCGAAACCATGAAACTAATATATTTAAAATTTTTTTGAGTATAATATATATATATATATATATATGTGTGTGTGTGTGTGTGTGTGTGTGTGTGTGTGTGTGTGTGTGTGTGTGTGTGTGTGTGTGTGTGTGTGTGTGTGTGTGTGTGTGTGTGTGTGGTTTATTCGAAATATACTTAAAGAATCAAATATATACAAATAAATACTATATATGTGTATATATAGTATATAAGTAGCTAAAAAAGATTTTAAAACAGTTATATATATATATATATATATATATATATATATATATATATATATATATATATATATATATATATGTAATGTTAGCTACCAACACATTTGGCTACTCTGATGTCAGACCAGCCCCCAGAATTTGAAAATTTGAAAGATTGACAGCATGATTCTTGGGATGACTTTTACATTACTATGTACGCATTTATGTGGAATCAATGCTGAAGAAATTGTAGCTTTCACATTATTCAAAATGGGGCGATGAAGGACTTCTACGAGAACGTTCCTCGAAGTCGAATGTGTTCAAAGTCAAATATGCTCATAAATATATCTGGGGAGCTAGCGAACAAAACCGTCCTTGTCCATGAACTACGTTTTGACAGGAGAGGTCAAAAACCAAAATAACCAAATAGAGATGAGTTAGAACTTTTAAGCTTTAATATACGCAGGCTCTATTAAAATGTAAGCCTGGACCTGGCTTTTGTTTAATAAAAAACACTTCTCACCATTTGTTCATTTTTATTCTGAACACGACCGGTTTTGAATGAGAATGGTCGACAATTTCGCTTTTGAATCAAAATTTTATGGACGTATCCGGTTATGAAATAAAACAGATTCTCTGAATTGAATATAAAATGTTGTTTTTTATTATCAATTTAGTAATCTTACACAAACTGTCTCGATTGCAAATGAAAATAGAATGTATTTTTCATATAACCAGCAATGTACAAGTCTGTTTCTGCTTGAATATGCAGTTTTTAACAAATTTTAAGATGTTTAGAGCCGGATTCGATGCAAAATATTTCGGGAGGTAATAAAGGTGTGCTTGAGGAACACGAAAAAAAAAATTGAAGTGGTGTGGATACATCCAGTTTTATTCACCAGCTCCTCATTCGTAATCCTTGGCAAATATTTTCCTCCAGACTCACGCATCTTTTTTTGAGCCTCAAGACAGCCGGCACGCGGCTGTACAGTTTCCAAAGAGCTGGCTACTTGCATTAAAAAGTACGAACAATGCACGTAGTTATTCGTTCATCTTATTGATATTGTGGAAACTATCGAAGGAAGAAAAATCAGAAAGCGGACAGGCAATTTTGAACCGAGTTACGTAATATCTGAGCTTATATATGTGTGAGTTTATGTGTGTATGTGTGCTTGAGAGCTAAAGCTCTTGGCTAGATGACTTCTCATCTTTCGCATTATATTTGTTCGTTGGTTTCTGAAGCTAACTGGGTCTGGCGTGTACGCATATAACGAGAGAGTCGTAAAAGATTCAGAACGATTCTATTTACGTGGTAAGTACACTCTCGGCGCAGGCTAAACTTTCTTCGTTTCTACGAACGAACAGAGTGGCGAGTTAAAAGAAGTAGATATCACGTAGATTAAGTTTATATATAGACATACGTATATAGGGACACATCGATAGAGAAACCACCGAGAGCGCTTCTTAGTGACTCTGCGGATGGCCTCGGGTCAGAAATTAATTAGAAAAGTGCGGACATCGTGACGTCGGCGGTAGCGAGGGAAGAAAGAGTCCGGGGGATGCCGTTTGCCATTCGGCTCAGAGATACCATCCCTCCCTCCACTCTTCCTATCCTTTTCCTGCATACATGCGCGGGTATGGCCTCACGCGAATCCTCACACAGACGCGTAAACACATGTGAGGCGAAAGTGCGGGGAAAATAGTTGCGGACTGGTGGGTCATAGGCAATCAACGGACAGATGAATTAATGGCTAACGTGAGCGCAACTACCCCTCGGAGATAGCGGTTCGATGTCGCCGTTGCTGCCCTCAACGAATTAAGGAGTTGCGAGGAGGGAGTTTTGCGATACGTATACGCAGATACGCCAACCGGACTTACGTAATAACTACGCACAGCGACGATAATACATTTATACTCGTCTGTGCACTATAATAACCGAGTCCTCAACCCTTGGTATAATACTACGACGATTTTCCACTCGGAAGTTGCAATCCTGTCCCCTAGACGTCCTCTCAACCTTCTCTCTCTCTCTCTCTCTCTCTCTCTCTCTCTCTTTCTCCCTCCCCCCTTTTTTTGGTTGATTTCGATGAGGGATTGCTTCACTGAGAAAAAAATCATTGATCCAATTTCATTGGTGTTATTGAGTGAAATTTCGTTGATTCAATTGTAAAATTGTTGGTGTAAATAATCGAATTTATTAGTAAAAAAAAAGACTTGACTTTAATAACATGATAAAATAAAAAGTTTTTTTTTTTCATTTAAAAGATATATTGTTAGCCGAGAACAATATATTATTGAAACTATCTAAAAAATTATCGCGAACTAATTATATAGTATGAATCAGAGATGGGCGTGGGCCATTACCCACGTAATGAAATTACATATCTAATTAATAATTACTTTTAGCATTTGTAATGAAAAATCCTTTAATTACAAATTATCTCGATCGTTGGTCATTCGAATTTATTTAATTACAAATTACTTCAAGCGTTTATAATTAGAAATTATTTAATTGAAAATTACTTCGAGCGTCTGTAATTAGAATTTATTTAATTACAAATTACTTCGCGCATTTGCAATCAGAATGCATTTAATTACAAATTACTTCCAGCATTTGTAATTGAATTACTTTTGTAATTTAATTACTTTTGTAATTTAATTACTTTTGTAATTTAATTACTTTTGTAATTTAATTACTTTTGTAATTTAATTACTTTTGTAATTTAATTACATTTGTAATTAAATTACTTTTGTAATTTAGACACCGGTGCGATGGTCTAGTGGTTAGCGTGCTCGCCACTAAACCAGCGGACCGGGAGGTCCCAGGTTCGAATCCCAGTCGCGTACATTTCGTCGTGAAATGTTTTTCTTCGGCATTTCGCGGCGAAATAAGACTAGTTCCACGACTTGGGGGCGCACTCGATGACCGGCTGTATTGGTGTAGGTTTTTCGCAGTTTCCCTACACCCATGACACAAATGTCATGATGAATATAATACAGAGGGGGAAGTCCGCTGCGGCCGCAAGAGGGGGGGAGGGGGGGGGGGGAACAGTGAGAAAGATGGAGAAAAAAGGAGTAAACAGTAAAGGAAAGAAACGGGCACAATGAGGGGAAGAATAGGTAACAAATACGATAATCGTGTACCTAAATATCGTGTACAAAATACTTTTGTAATTTAATTACATTTGTAATTAAACTACTTTTGTAATTTAATTACATTTATAATTTAATTACTTTTGTAACAAAATGGACAGTGGAGCAAAACGGGCACCTCGGCTGAATACCGGAATTGTGGGAGAAACGGGCATCAAGTTTAAACATAATAATTTTGTTTTAAGGGGTTACGTGGGTTTCGAAGCCAATACAAGCATATTTTCTCTATTAAAAAAATATAACATATAAATTATTTTATTTAAAATGCTAAGTATATAAAAGAGCAACATTTCAACAATACTTAGATAAATTTCATTTAAAAATTTGGGAAATTCAGCCGATGGGACCTGGTTTTCGGAAACCCCTAAAAAACCGGTGGACACGATTTCTCAACAAATAATGCCCGATCTTATTGAATTTTTTCACTCTTCTTCAAAATAGCATTGACTAGTGATTGGACGAAGGATTTTTTAAAAAATTGATATTTGAATTTTTGGCAGAGTTGTATGTAAAATAGTTCAATTTTTGATACAATTTACACTACGTATAGCCTTGTGGAATTAGTAGCAGTCTAAATAAATAAAAAACCTTCATTCAATCACTAGTCAATGCTATTTTGAAGAAGTGTGCAAAACTTCAATGTGAGAGGTGCATTAGTCTTTGAGAAATTGTGTCCACCGTTTTTGAGGGGTCTCCGGAAGCCAGGTCCCACCGGCTGGATTTTCTAAATTTTTGGATGAATTTTTTAAAAAATATTGTTGGAATATTGCTCTTCTATGTGCTTAGCATTTTGATTAAAAAATTCATATATTATATTTTTTTTTAATGGAGAAAATATTTTTTTTGCTTGGAAACTCACGTAACCCCTGAATTTATTTTGTTATCATATTCCGACGTATGCTGTATCGACGATAACACAAGAATGCAAAAAGATTAATAAAATTAAAAAAAATTGAATCGTACAATGTACTGAATTCAAGAATGAATATAATTCAAAAATCAATATTCTGATTGTTTTGAAAATTTCGACAAAAATGATTGAATGCTATATCGAATGCTATATTGAAATGTAATCTAACACTCGGGGATTTTGGGGTCACTGAATTCAAATCCCATATCAAATTTTATAAATTCTAAATGGTAGAGCCAATATGGTGGATCAAAAAAGCTAAATGTTTTTTCATTAAAACAAAAACTGTCATTCGAAAGTTGTTGACGTCACACGATCCCAAGTTAATGTAAATATTCGAAAATCAAAAGAGCTTTAAAACGTCTGCGAAGAATTGAAAAAATTGAACAAATGAGACATTAAAGAAAAAAATCAGAAAAAAATTTAACGATCACTCCAACTTTACTAAACATAAATATAGTTTGGCTGAGTGGAAGAGATGGGAGGCACAAGTTTCATCCTAATCCGACAATTTTTGAGTTTTATAGAAACCATTTTGAAGTCGTTAGGTTCGAATTCATTATTTGAATACGAAGTTTGAATTCAGCAACCCCAAAACCCCCGCGCAACAGCTTTTATTTCAAAGAAATTAAATTTTGTTTTTTATCCGCCATTTTGAATTTTGAAAATTTAACTCCAGATGTGATTCATTGGTCTCAAAAACCGAAGTATACTCACTCTTGTCGAAATGCAACTATATTTTTAATTTGCATTCACGATATTGTATCTACCGTTGAAAATATTTAAAAAACTTATGTTAGGTTTGAATTTAACGACCTTGAAAACAAAAGATACTTTTGTCGGAATCAAACGATTTTTCGAATTTTGCATCCGCTATATTCCACTATATCCGCCAAAAATTGAAATGTTCTTTCTTCCGATCCGTTAATTATATCCGCCATTTTAAATGTTCAAAATCTGATTGCAGATTTAGATTCAACAACACCGAAAACCCCCTGAGGGTTAGCTTTTGTTAAAAAAAAAAATTGTGATTTTTTTATCCGCCATGTTGAATTTTGAAAATCTGAGTTCAGGTTCGGATTCAGAGACCCTGAAAACCCCCGAGTATCAGGTTTTATTTCTAAAAAATAAAATATTGTTTTTTTTTACCCGCCATTTTGAATTTCGACATACACGCGCACGTACGGATACACACACATGCACAGATGCTTGCGAACACACATACACGCACTCGTAATGTTAGGCATCCACTCACCCAGGTAAGCACACAGTCACATATCTTCACTTAAAGACACGGACTTGGGTACAGATAGGGTGGTCCGCACCCTCGCATTTTCTCTTTAACATTTACTCCCATCCGAATCATATGAATGTATCTAAATTGAAAATATAATTAAATAGAAACTGGAATTAAATTACAAATGTAATTGAATTACAATTGTACTTCAATTACATTTGTAATTAAAAGACAGATGTAATTAAATTACAATTGTAATTAAATTACAAATGTAATTCAATTACATTTGTATTTAAATTACATTGTAATTAAATTACAAATGTAATTGAATTACAATTGTAATTAAATTACAAATTTAATTGAATTACAATTGTAATTAAAGTACAAATGTAATTAAAGTATAATTGTAATTAAATTATAAATGTAATTAAATTACAATTGTAATTGAATTACAAATGTAATTTAATTACAATTGGTATTTAATGCTCAATGTAATTCTTAATTTAACAGAGTCCAATTACCCATTAAGCGTGTAATGTGTAATTAAATCTTGCTTCAATTATCCATTACCAGCTTAGTGTGTAATTAAATCGTGTTTCAATTATCCATTGCCCATTCAATGAGTAATTAATGTGATGTTCAATTACACATTACTGGGATAATCTATAATTGAATTTTATTCAATTACATTATTGCCCATCTCTGGTATGAATGCGTTTTCTGCAACGAACAAAAAAAGCGTTTCAATTCATAAACTGAATATTGTTGATTCGAGTAGACAAGAAAAATTGAATTTAGCTCGTTCGATTCAGATAAAATTTCTATTGAGTAAATATGTTATTTTATTTTTTTTCACTATATCCGATATTCATTTCCAAGTACATTATTCGTTAAAATATTAATATTTTATTTTGATTGAACAAAAATTAAGCAAATGTCTGAATTGGTTAAAAAATTATGCGAAAATGAAATTTGTTTCTTGCGCATTTGGTTGAAAAAATTCAACCAAATCATGGCCGAGCGCCACCGCAATTATAAATGTGATGAAACCTGTAGTTCTCGGAGCAACCGCTAGAAGCCGCACGCGCGCTCGTTTCTCGTGAGCGTAGCGAGAACCGAAAATCTACTTAAGGGGTTACCCCCACTTGCGATTTTGAAAAAATCGATTTTTTTTTATTGCATTTTTTTGAAGTATAAGTATCCGGGCCCATCCTTCTGTATGGGCCCGGAATAGATGACTCTATGTAAGTTTACAAAAAAAAATATTTTCTTCGTGTAAACTGAAATTGAAACTTTAAACGCGTTTTTCTCAAAATGGCATTTCTGAAGTCGGTAACCAAGATTACTCGAACACTAATGAACCGATCTTCTTGAAATTTTGCAGGCTTATTTAACACATAAAAATGTAGTCTTTAATCGTTTGATTTTTTTTCGAAAAAAATTGCCATTTTATAGCCAAAAACGGCCGTTTTTTTCGTTAAAATCGAACCATTAACTTTGACTGCCCGCCATTTTGTGAAAAATAAATATTTTTTAAAATCCTTCGATTAAAGACTCGTTTATACTTATATTTGACTAAATCCATCCGCATTTTTTTTCAGTTGATCCACTTCGCCGCAATGTTGGTCACCGCAAACCGTGTATATAAAAACATTATTTCATTGACGGCCATTTGCCACTAAACAATGTAATATTTTTCAATAAAAAAATTACTGAAAGTTCTTCAAGATGTGTTCTTTAAGATGGTATATTGATCGATTAAAAAAGTTTTGTAGTTTTCTTTAAAAAAATTCATGAAAAAGGCCTTTTTTTACGCTACAAGTGGGGGTAACGCCTTAAACGCCGGAGAAACTCTAAAGAGTATCGCTTCTTAGCCTGTGGCTAAGATCAAAGTGTAGTATCTGTTCGTATCAGTTGAATATCTGATATTCTCTCCATGGATATTCCATTGGATATCTGATATTCTCTCCACTTTTATCGTGGATGATCATTCTAATGCTCACTTTTTATTTAGGGTTTAAAACAACTTGAAAAACTTACGTCTCATGGCATATTCGTTTCGATGCAGTAAAGAAATAATTAATTCCATTGATTATATTTTTGTACGAAATGAAAAATGTTGTACTCTTAATTATTTCATCCATACATCTACGAATTGTATATAGTATGATTTCAATAGAATATAATTTTATTTGAAGAATAATGTAGATATTCAGAGAACAGAAGAGCTTTCTCAAATAAAATAATATGTTATTTAAATCAATCACATTTTCCAATATTTTATAGTATTGTAACAATCATATATTGGTGGCACTCCGCAGCAGCACATTTATTTGGATCAACCAATATATTTTTTCATTCAATTGGTTTTTTCTCAGTATTCATATTCCTTTACTTCTCCATATCTCGTGGTTAGTTCTTGTTTACTTTAAGCAAATGATGCTCATTCGGCTTAAAACTCAACATTTCCGCACGAAAAAATTATGTCATGTGGATACAAAATCACCAATATTTCAAGGTTATGGTCTTGCCAGATGTCCAACCTTCCGATATGACGTTTTACATCTGACAATTTCAGCCATAACCTCGTGGTGGGGCCATCTTTTGTCAAATGGCGGAGACTTATTTGTACTCCCAATATATCGTTTCACACGGTTGCATATTTAAATATATTAAGCATGCAACCATGTGAGAAGATATAGTTTAAACTACAGTTAAACTAATTAGAGGTAAACGCCAAAGCTGCACAAACGGTGCCAATATGAATTTAAACTACGCGAGTACTAAACACGAAATATGAGGAAGTAAAGAAATATGAAGAAATCCCTCATCGAAATCAACCAAAAAGAGAGAAAACACCCTTAAATAATATCATCCCTTTATGATAGGGATGGAAATAGACTGTAGAAAAATAATTAGTTTTCTCTGTCTAAAATATATTTCATGGTCAAGGCACAGCATTGCAATGCTTTCTTATTGGTGATGGTTCAGTTTCTCTTGAACTTTCATTTGTATGTTTTTTAGTGTTTATATTTTTGATTATATAGAATCTTTTCATTTCCACTGAATTATTTTTTTTATTGTTTCTTTTCCTTTCTCTTATTTTTAGTTTTTAAGTTTTTTTTATTACATAGAATATTTGCATTGCCATTGTATCATATTCTGTACTATTTTCTGTTCATCGGCTTAATCTAATTTGCCCGATGGCCTTCTAGGGCATAATAAAGTTTATCAATCAATCAATCAATCTCTCCCTCTCTCTCTCTCTCTCTCTCTCTCTCTCTCTCTCTCTCTGTCTCTGACACTCTCTCTCTCCGTCTCACCAATTTCGATTCACCAGTCATTTGATAACGCTGAAGAACGAAAATATGCAACCTAATTTTTCACAAAAAGACTATATTTATTTTCAAATGCGGCCGTGTTTTCGTAAACTGCTGGAAAAAAAGTATACACCTTATCGCCCAGGCCAAGAGTTAGGTTGACAGGTCCGCGACTGCAAAATTCGTGCACACAACAAATTTTGTCGTTTTCAATGTGCCCTTTTGCTTTCGCACGCACGAAGTTCGAGAAAAGTTTAAAAAAATTCCGTGTATATTTAGCCTCGATCGATTCAATATCCTATTACTGGTATTACGAGAAAAAAGAAAGCGAGGAAGAATCGCCAGAGGATGTGGCGTGTGCAGTCCCTATAATGCAGTTCCATTCAGGCGTATATAGGGATGATATTATTTAAGGGTGTTCGACAGAATGAACGCCCCATCCAGAGCTTTTTGTTGCACACAACCGTTACAACATTTGGATACACGTTGCGTATGTCCGCACTTTCTCTCTTCTATTATTCAATTGCACACTCTCGCCTCCCTTGTGCGGCAGGTGCAAGTGCAAGTGCATTCGATCGTCCAACAAAATGCACTTTATACGTGCAGAGCAAATATGCATCCGTAAATATCAATCATGCGGCTGTTTGCGTGTATGCGAAGACTTCCCTTCGAAGACAATCAACTTTGAGGACCGTCTTGTCCTCAATACCAACAATTGGTAGAAAAAACAGCAGTTCTGAATTTCGAAGACCTTGAGCGGCCACTAAATATTCATTCGCCGGCTAGAGCTTTCGCGAGGTTAATAGTAAAATTATAACGCGTAAAATTCATGGGTGAGAAGTGGACGAAAAAAAAAATCGTTTTTTTTAATGACAATTTCAATTTCTGAAGTTGAACTAGAATCAAGAAGAAAAATAGAAAAATAAACAAATAGTGAACGATCGGAAGGAAGTTTGTTTTTTTCCCCAAAAATTTTCGCAGTTCTTTATTCATTAAATAAAAACTTTTAGATTTTTATCGATAATTCTAGTTCAACTTATACACAATATTGTACAAAGTAAAAATATGTTCGATTTTTTTGCTTCAGACCACCTGTCCGGGACATAGGACTTCCGCAAGCGAAGAATGTCATCGCCCGCGCACTGACATACGTGGCACCTCCCACTCCCACCACCATGTTTTGTCAAACTTCCAAAAATATTTTGATGTTCAATAAAGACCGCTTAGTCAACATACCAAAAATCAACATTCTATATTTAATACTCGAATAAAAAATTGGTGAAAAATCGAACATTTTTTGGCCCAGCAAGGCAGAAACTTCCCTTAAGAACATTAGGTCAAAATATGTGCGACCGATAAAAAAATGAATAATTCAGCATTTACTTTTTTATTTCATTCATCATTGATTATACGTAATAAGCTGTGATAAAGTTTCAACAAAAAATAAAGACATTTGATTGGGTAATTTCCACAAATTTAATATTTTATAATTGGTTGAATTCGATAAAAAAAATATAATTTTTGAAGCAGCCCCCTGGCTTTAAGCAGAAGCAGATTAAAAGAAATATTACACTGCCCTATCACGAATTCTTACAAAATCGTCTATAAGTCGTAAAATAACGAAAAAATTCGTCGGATTTTTTTAGGAGTTACCCCCACTTGCGATTTCGAAAAAATCGATTTTTTTATTGCATTTTTTTCAAGTGCAATTTGAAGTGCAGTTTTTTTTTGATGCCCGGAATAGATGACTCTATGTAAGTTTACAAAAAAAAAATATTTTCTTCGTGTAAACAGAAATTGAAACTTTAAACGCGTTTTTCTCAAAATGGCATTTCTGAAGTCGGTGACCAAGATTACTCGAACACTAATGAACCGATCTTCTTGAAATTTTGCAGGCTTATTTAACACATAAAAATGTAGTCTTTAATCGGTCAAATTTTTTTCGAAAAAAATGGCCGTTTTATAGCCAAAAAACGGCCGTTTTTTTTTCGTTAAAATCGAACCATTAACTTTGACTGTCCGCCGTTTTGTGAAAAATGAATATTTTTTAAAATCCTTCGATTATAGACTAGTTTATACTTATATTTGACTAAATCCATCCGCATTTTTTTTCCAGATGATCCACTTCGCCGCAATGTTGGTCACCGCAAACCGTGTATATAAAAACATTATTTCATTGACGGCCATTTGCCACTAAACAATGTAATATTCTTCAATAAAAACATTACTGAAAGTTCTTCAAGATGTGTTCTTTAAGATGGTATATTGATCGATTAAAAAAGTTTTGTAGTTTTCTTGAAAAAAATTCATGAAAAAGGCCTTTTTTTGCGCTACAACGCCTTGAGATATATGTACAATTCATTACTGCCTTCCATTGTACATACATTGTGTTTTATTCTTTAAATAAAAACATGCATAGAACAGCGTTGTATCGGCAACTTTCCAATCAGTAGAGAAGCACTCAAATACCAAATGACGAATGCTTGTCAAGCCATAACTTGTAAATATACTTAACCAACAAATCGCGAGAGGACGACGATTGAATGGAACAATGTGATGCGACCAATCTCTAGGACGGGCACACTCGCACTCGGAGCGTTTCTTCATCAATATTTCACCGGCATAATTGGCGGACCCTCCTCGACGAAAAGGAGCTTACAAATGAGGGCGCCCCGACGAGCGAGGACGATCCCGAAGGAATCGTGAAACGAGTTCACGCGTCAGTATCGCCAACAACGTTTCTTTTCTCCCTTCCTGGATGTTTCGCTCGGTTTGTAAAGCGATGTAACAAGAATTCTCGCATGTCTCGTGGCTCTCTACTTTTCCAGCAGGCTTCTATTTTCCCTTTTCCGTCATTCCCGTCTTTATGAAACGTTGCACGACCCTTGGAGACATTCAACTCTCCATTAAATAACACGAGTCCTACGTCGTCTTTTTTTATGCGTTCCCTCTCTATTCTCGTCGTTTATAATCTCGCGACGTTTCCGAGACTCACGCAAACTCGTACATCGATCGGGATGTAAAAAAAAAAAACAATTTACGACCCGTACACGACGAATTTCCGAGGCCGGATACTCCGCCACGGTTGAATATTGAAAGAATACGTAATTGATAAAAGTATGTAACCGCAAAAAAAAATAAGAACGGAAAGAAGAGGGAACTCGTTATAGGAGAATGACGTGGGGTGAGATTTTCGCATAAAACGAGTATCGATTTCTCGACGAAAGAGTCTTTTTCTCACCCAATACAAGCAGAAGTGTATATATATATATATATATATATATACATGTGTGTGTGTGTGTGTGTGTGTGTGTGTGTGTATACAGGGTGTCCCTCTCATCTCCGCCACCCGAAATAACTCGGTAATTATCGACGTCACAAAAAAATGTTCCAGACGAAAGTTGTACGGTGTGAAGGGGGCCGCAAAATGCAACCAATTTCTTTTTATTTCGGTGGAGGCGCTGAGTCACAGTAAAGGTCACCTCCACTTTTTTAAATGGAATAGTACATTTTTTTCAACCATCTTGTGGAGCACCTCAAGCTGCATAAAAACATTAAGGGGTCAAAGTCGTTCAAGGTCACCCAAGGTCACCTATTAAAATAAAATACAAATCTGAATATCTCGGATCACTGCCAAATATTTGGTAGTGATCCGAGATATTCAGATTTGTATCGTCGATACTGACCTCGAATGACCTTGAACGACTTTGACCCCCTAATGTTTTTTATGCGGCTTGAGGTGCTCTACAAAATGGTTGAAAAAAATGTACCGTTCCATTTAAGAAAGTGGAAGTGACCTTCACTGTGCGTCAGCGCCTCCACCGAAATAAAAAAAATTAGTCACATATGATGGCCCCCTTCACACCGTACAACTTTTGTCTGGAACATTTTTTTGTGACGTCGATAATTACCGAGTTATTTCGGGTGGCAGAGATAAGAGGGACACCCTGTATCTATATATATATATACATACATACATACATATATATATATATATATATATATATATATATATACACACACATATATATATGCGGTTTTATCTATACGTATAATATTTGAGAAAGAAAAAACAGAGAGCAATCCAACGGAGCATCAGGAGCAGCTGCCTTACGAACGAAACGAACAAGCGAGGGAGAAAGTATGTATGGTACAGTATAGTATGCATGGCGGAGTATATATATACATTGCTAATGCTGTACATCCATACGCAGAGATTATAAAGCGTTTACGAGGCCGGATCTTCCCACCTCCGGGCGCTCTCAGTTCTCCCGATCTGCATAAAAATAGGGTTCTCCATAAAGTGCCGGTGTGTGCGTGGACGTATATACACGGGACGAGAAACCAGAGTGGATCTTTAATACCAGATCGGATTATGATTCTGTGGGGGAGTCATCTGCGGGAGGTTCTGGAAAGCGAGAGATGAGATAGCGCTGTACCAGTGCTTCTTTTTTTTCATTCGCGAATATTTTTTTTTATTATTGAAAACGAACGACTGCTATGCCTAATTAGGTCCGGCTCGCCATCATAACATTGCAATAAAAAGATTGCTCAATTTGTAATCTCATTCGAGTTTATCGTGATTCAATAAAAATGTATTAGCGGCGAGATAGGGAAAAGTCATCAAGCACGGTCTTCGATATTGCTAGAGGTTGCCGGAATCGTGAACTTGTGAACCTGGCGTTTGAAAACATTGGTGAACACAAATTGTTCACTCCATTCGAGATGCTGCTCGGTTCTCGGCATTGGGTTTTTTGAACTTTTCATTTAAGCCTGAAGTAGAAGGTCTGAAAAATCGTTTTTTTTATTACCTGAATCAATAGATAAAGTAGGCAAGAATATATGTACAAAGTTACAGAGGCCAATTGTAAATATTTTCGAATATACAAGGCTAAAAGCCGAGAAGCGATTGATATTTTATATTGATATTTCCTTGTATTGAAAACTTCGAAGCGCGTTTTCTCCAGTTTTCATTTTCACGATTTTTCCAAATTGGCGGGCGTGATAGCAAAAATACTAAACGACCTATTGAATCGAACCAAAGTTTATTTTCTTCAGTATGAAAATCTCTTCTGAGTGAATTTAAAAAAATCATGGAAAAAGTATTTTTAAATCATTTTTATAGCACGTTGAAGGGTTTTTTTAAAACACATTTCTTTTCAAACCTGAGAAAAATTATAATTTTACGATTTTCTTAGCTATTTCTTAATTAACCCAGAAGAAAAATATATGAAAATTGAACATTTTATTGGTTTATTTGGTTCAGTCAAGAATTACGAACTGCATTTTTCTCGCCGATTGGGGACTGCAGTGGCGAGACGCACATGGAATAGGCTGATAAATCTGCAGTCATTTATTGATTTATGTTGAACATTTTTTTAAAAATCCATTCCGAATATATATAAAAAGATACCTCAATGTTTACTGGGCTCACTTGTTCTTTTCCCTTTTAAAAAATCCCGAAAAAACGCTTTTTTTGGACCTTCTAATTCAGGCTCCCGCCGTAAATGATAGAACTATATATGTAGAATATTTTCCCAAAATTTTAAAGCGAAATGCGAAATATTGGTAATATTGCTACCTCCTACATGACGAAAATTGTTTTTGAAAAATTAGAAAAAAACGACTTCCTTAATCCAGATTTTATAGAATTTTTGCGTGAAAAGTTGATTTTTTTTGTAAATGCGTACCATTCTCTTAAATTTGCATTTTCTTCATTTTAATCACTGTCAAATAAAAACTATACATGATTAAACTGAATTTTTTTTAAATTGTTTCCAAATCAAAGTCTACGGGAAGCTACACTGCACGCCTGTAACACTCTGCCAGAGCGCCGCTATTTTGATGATAAAGGAATTTAAAAAATGTATTTCGTATACTTAAATATACTATTAAAGTATATCTACAGTTTGATAAATGTGGAATAATTATTCCCTAGTATAAAAAATTCCCCAAAATTGCTCAATTTTTCCCCTCTAAATGTATATCCCGCCTTAATTCGCCTTGTGGGTTTTTACAATATCGTCCCTCTTACTTTTACTCCATACCGTCACTTTACAATTTTCAGTTCCTCAAAGACACTCAGAGTGCTTTGCGCAGATATACTCTTTCTTAATGCAATACTGTATTGCATTTGCATAAGGGCATGTTCTAACTGCGAAAAACCTATGCCGCTACACGCATCTATGTATTACTGGAATTCAGCCTGCTGTCGGGAGCTCAAAAGAACTGCAGCATGGCCAAACAATTACCCGAGTTTCGGCTCAAGCTAGCACTGATTGCCATTATTTATACAGTTCCTTGTTCGTTTTTTGCTGAATAAACTTTCTGCTCGTCGAGGAACACGGATGTTTGTACGCTGATCAGATACTTTGAAGTATCGGCATCTGCTCAAATGCATCGATTGATGACTTCTTTAATTATTTTTCATACGTTTAGCGTCTTGCTTAAGGCGTTACCCCCACTTGTAGCGCAAAAAAAGCCTTTTTCATGAATTTTTTTAAAGAAAACTACAAAATTTTTAATCGATCAATATACCATCTTAAAGAACACATCTTGAAGAACTTTCAGTAATTTTTTTATTGAAAAATATTACATTGTTTAGTGGCAAATGGCCGTCAATGAAATAATGTTTTTATATGCACAGTTTGCGGTGACCAACATTGCGGCGAAGTGGATCATCTGAAAAAAAATGCGGATGGATTTAGTCAAATATAAGTATAAACTAGTCTTTAATCGAAGGATTTTAAAAAATATTCATTTTTCACAAAATGGCAGACAGTCAAAGTTAATGGTTCGATTTTAACGAAAAAAAACGGCCGTTTTTTGGCTATAAAACGGCCATTTTTTCGAAAAAAAAATCGAACGATTAAAGACTACATTTTTATGTATTAAATAAGCCTGCAAAATTTCAAGAAGATCGGTTCATTAGTGTTCGAGCAATCTTGGTCACCGACTTCAGAAATGCCATTTTGAGAAAAAGGCGTTTAAAGTTTCAATTTCAGTTTACACGAAGAAAATATTTTTTTTTGTAAACTTACATAGAGTCATCTATTCCGGGCCCATACTTCTGTATGGGCCCGGATACTTATACTTCAAAAAAATGCAATAAAAAAAAATCGATTTTTTCAAAATCGCAAGTGGGGGTAACCCCTTAACAGCCTTGACGGAAAATATGAGTCAAAATTTCGCAAAGAGTTTCAATCAGGTTGACCGTCTAGTTTATGCCTACCATCAAAATGACAGAAAATGACGAACGACAGGGTTGCATATTTTTTGGAACCACCGCCAGCATGCTCTCTCTCTCTCTCTCCCTCTCTCTCGCTCCCTCGCATGCTCGCACTGTCTTTTCTTTGCAATGTAAATAAATTTATTTATGTTTTCCTCCTCTCTCAGACTTCTGGAGACCTGATAATAGCGTGTAGCAGTATAGTGCTAGTAGTAGCATAGAGGGCGGGAGGGGGGAGGGAAATAGAAAGAGAGAGAGAGAGAGAGAGAGAGAGAGAGAGAGAGAGAGAGAGAGAGAGAGAGAGAGAGAGAGAGAGAGACAGAGAGAGAAAGGCACATGTACATGGTATACGGGGGTGGTCGAGAGAAGTACAAACCCGAGAAAGGTGCGAGCTAACGATATATCTTGAACTATTGTCTTCGCGGATTCCGTGCTTTTTTTCTCTCCCTCGTTCGCTTTGCCTCTCGTTTTGGGTCCAGGCGCGACAGTCGCTTGCGGCCATTATATCAAGATTAAGTCCCTCCTCTCCTCTCCGTTCATTCTACTCTTGTGCAGGCCGTGCACAGTGCGAGAAACGGCAAAAGTCGGAGAATCCCGAAGGCACATATACGCAAAGGACTTGCATCTGTACGTGTGTAGTCGACGGTGAAAGGGTTAAAGGACGCCTGGCGAGAGAGAAAGGGAGACGGAGCAAGAGAAAGACAGAGAATGGTCATGAGTCAAAGTGGAATCGAAAGAGCGAGAGAAAGATCGCAATGCTTAAGAATAAAAAAAAAAAGGAACGTAAGTAGGATTGCCGCGCTTCGGTGCATGCACGCGAAGCGGGGCCAATGTCGAATACAACAGGCGAGAGTCCTCTGGTACACAGTGGGGTTGGAGTTTCCTCCCTATCTCCCTCCCTCTCTCTTTCTCTTCCTCTCGTCCTTTCGTATGGTCTTCCTTCTTGCCTGTCTTTTTCCACATGAGGAGTACGTGAGTCTGCTTGTTGGTCTCATCCACCCGTGTCCCTGCAGCGGGACTAAGGAAACCCAAAGGAATGAGGTGGAGGGACGGCTTCACGAGTACTGCACTTAGCCTTATGGCGCGCGTACATACTCCGTGTATGTGCGTGTCTGTGTGCATGTGTGCGTTTGAATCGCAGGGCAGCTCCTCGGAGAGAGAGAGAGAGAGAGAGAGAGAGAGAGAGAGAGAGAGAGAGAGAGAGAGAGAGAGAGAGAGAGAGAGAAAGGGAGTGGGAGGGAAAGAGAGGAAGAATCAGCACACGTCGATGCTCTCGCTGCTGGTGGTGCTTCTCGTGCTGCTGGACAGGCATAGAGCATGAAGATACGTATGGTACCCTCTTGAGCACGGTGCCCAACAACGACAACGTGAACGACAACGACCACGTCTCTCGCTGTAGTACGTAACCAAAGTCTACCTCTCTGTTTCTATCTCCCTTTCTCTTTCGCTCTTGTTTCATCTGGACTTTCCATCGCGCGGTCTCCTTGTCCCGATCCTCCCTCACCCCCTCGATCTCTGTAGTGTTCACAATGTCCCGGCGAGTGGGCATGCAGCAGTTTGGAACGGGGGTGTATGCTAGGCATCCGCGGAAGAGGACATTATAAGGAGTTATGAGGTTCTGGCTCATACGTGAGCATCCTTACCGTCTATATATGCTCTTTCTCGAGCTCCCCCCTCCCCTCTCTCGCTCTCCTTCGGTCTACCTCTTTTTCAGTATGGCACCATAATCTTTCGCTGTTTTTTCCTGCTCCTCGCTTTCTTTATCTACCATAGCGCCCTGCTCTCCCCGGCTGCTTTTCCTCCTTCCCTCATCCGCGCTTGCACGATCGTTCGCTTTAGCCTCTCTTTCTCTCGCCCGAATCGCGAGACACAAGGGATTCTTATACAAGATCTGTGGCGGTTCTTAATGTCCTCTCTCTTTTAATGTTCCCTCACTCTGTGCCCTCGAGGTCGATCCCGAACATTTTTGCTCTGCTCTCCTCTTTGCTATCTCTCGCTCTGTCTGTCTCTCTCTCTCTCTCTCTCTCTCTCTCTCTCTCTCTCTCTCTCTCTCTCTCTCTCTCTCTCCCTCTCTCCCTAGGTCCTTCACTTATTCGCATGGCTCTCCGCGCGCTCTCTTTCCGCGGCTCCCCATTTGGCTCGCGCCCTATGGCCGATATTGAGTTATAACCGGCGCGTATTTATCGTTAAAAATCCTGTTGTCCCTCTTTGGATAAAGGAAGGGAAGCTATGAAGGGAGAGAGAGAGAGTGGGATAGAAGACTTGGGGGCATGGAATTTGGCCAGGGCATAGGAATTTCTGACCGTTGCTAGCGATACGTGAATTCTCGAATCTTATGGTGGACCAACCTTTGAAATACGGTCGATTGTGATCGACGCGTTAGCTCGTTCCCCTTTCTTCCGTGTGTTTATTTCGAACTGTTTATTGGCAGCCTAAGGGTTTCATCGATCAAGCGTAATTGTATAACGAGTCGGTTAATTCGTGCGTAGCCAACGAAAAAAAAGCAACGTGAACCTTTAATCCGCACGTTGAACATACTTCAAGGCGCTATACCCGTGTGAACGCTGAAAATTTCGGTGATTTTCGGGAATTTTTTTGGAGAAAAGTACTCAATTAAATGTTTCGGAAAATTAAGAATATATTTGGCTATATTTGACGTATATTACGTAATTTTTTCATAGAAATATATTGAGATGCAAACGACTTGTGCGCAGCCTTCGGAGGCACCAAAAAAAAAAAAGTTCCTCCATTGCTTACACGATTCCGGCCGATTGAGTAGCCGAAACCGAAAAAGGAAACAACGTCGTTAAACTGGAAGGTATTTTTTGTACAATGACGTAGGATTTTCGAAAAATATCAAAATCTAACAAAATGGCGTGGTTATGAAAAAAGTCTGTTTTCTTGCCTATAAAATGGTCGTTTTTTTCAATGCCAAATCGTCAATTTTCATCCAATAAAAAATATCCTACGTCATTGTAGAGTCAATATATTCGAGAGTACTCAGTTCAAATTTCAAGTCAATCGGATAATTGCTCTTTGAATTACAATGTCAGCGAATTTGAAAAATCTCGTTTCATATTCTTGAAAGTATAAAAATCTCATCTCATATTCTTGAAAGTACAAACTGTCGAAGAGGCAAAAAAAATCGATTTTTCGAAAGTGTCAAACTGATATAGCCCCTTAATTTGCAAAATCAATTTCCTAGCGCAGACAAGTCGCCGAAAGGTTATCGCGAGCATCAATTGTGTCCGTGACCCACTGACATTGAAGTCAGTCCCGCGTTACCGAAAATTCGAAAGCACGTGTGCGGGATATCTTTGCTCGGAGGATCAAATCGACCGGGCCGACGTTGTGCTCGTGGATTTCACAACCAACCTACCTTTCCATAGAGGCGAGACAGTATTGTAGACCGCGTGCAACGGGAGATACGGCGAGCATGGGACGTCAGACACACACGAGGTGGCAAGACGTCGAGGGGGTTCGTTGGTGCTACACGCTATAGCCGGGAGAGTCTACACCCTTCAGACTCGTACAGGCGTTTGGAAGCGTTGGACCATAGACCAGCACTACCACCAGCGAGCCTATAATACCGTCTACTATGGGTGGTGAAAGACTCTCCTCGTGTTGTCCAACCGTAAAACATCCCCTACGTGTCTTACTATAGTACAGACTTCATCCCCCTTTCGACTCGCCTCCCCCCCCCCCCCAACCAATGCGACCTCGCCAAGCCCCCCCGGCTTTACCTCAAGCGTGAAAATCTACGGGCTTGATAGTGCACACGCCGTGGTCGGTTACGCGACTTTTCCACACTTCTTTCTCCGCACGAAACCCTCCACCGTGTAGCACGTCCATAACACACTTTCTCATTCACCCACCGGAGGCAAGAAACGGCAAGAAGCTTCGCCACATCCATCTACTCCTTCGAGGCACACCGGCTCCCTCTTTTCACGGGCGCTCGCCTAGCTTCGGCACTCACGTGCTATATATATATATATATATATATATATATATATATATATATATATATATATATATATATGTAGATGGAGTATATTGTACGTTGTATATATACCCACTAGCCGCAACCATGAATGAAACCACGTGACCATGACTCTGTGACATAGTAACTCTTGTCGTTTTTGGATCCTGGATTTCGTATGTCTGGCGAAAATGAATTATGGACTATGCCTGAGGAATTGATGGTCGCTCATCAATATTGGCATTTGTTAACGAATATGCCTTTGAAGTAGAGCATCTCTGCTGATTTTTCGATAATATCGAAAAATCCGAATATCGGACCGAAAATCCGATATTGAAAAACCGATAGGGTGAAGCCAGCAAAGAGTACGCACTTTATTAACATTTATTTCTAGAAAAATCAATTTTGGCGATACACTTTTCACTTCTTATTCGAATTAAGCTTTGGTCATTTAGCAATATTATCGTAAATATAAATCATATATATATAGATGGAGTATATTGTACGTTGTATATATACCCACTACCCGCAACCATGAATGAAACCACGTGACCATGACTCTGTGACATAGTAACTCTTGTCGTTTTTGGATCCTGGATTTCGTATGTCTGGCAAAAATGAATTATGGACTCTGCCTGAGGAATTGATGGTCGCTCATCAATATTGGCATTTGTTAACGAATATGCCTTTGAAGTAGAGCATCTATGCTGGTTTTTCTATAATATCGAAAAATCCGAATATCGGACCGAAAATCCAATATTGAAAAACCGATAGGGTGAAGCCAGCAAAGAGTACGCACTTCATTAACTTTTATTTCTAGAAAAATCAATTTTGGCGATACACTTTTCACTTCTTATTCGAATTAAGCTTTGGTCATTTAGCAATATTATCGTAAATATAAATCTTAAGTGACAATTTTGTAAAATAAAAAAGGCTTAAGGCGTCTTCTCACTTTAGACGCTAAAAAAGACTATTTTCATGAATTTCTTTGATAGGTTTACATCATGGATGTTGATATAAAAGTTGTTACACTTAATAAATACACTTTCAAAATACATTGAAAAATGTTTTTAAATGTATTTATGTAATCCAAACAAACTTTTAAGGCGTTTTTCTCGAAACGTTTTTCGACGGCTTGTTAAAATCGTCGAAATCGCACATCAAGGGTTTTTTTTTAAATTTTGATATTTACTATTTTTTGCCAAAAACGGTGAAAAAAACACGTTTTTTTGTAATGTCCGCCATTTTGTTAGTTTCGTATATATAAAAAATCGGATGATATGCGCTATAGCCATTAACATACTGAATCTGAAACCGTTTGATTATTTTGTGTCGGATGATCCATTTTCGAGATTTCATCAACAGCGCAGACCTACAATTTTTTTAGAACATTTTTTTAACCACTATTTTCGTCTATAAATAGTGACTTAAATAAATTAATTTTTTTAACATGTATTTCGAAAGTGAATTTATTAAGTGTAACCACTTTTATATCAATAACTATAGTACAAAAATATCAAAAAATTCATGAAAATAGCCTTTTTTAGCGTCTAAAGTGGGAAGACCCCTTAAACTCCACCATAGAAATTTATGTATGTAAAATATATGCAGAAAATATATGCTACATATATATATATATATATATATATATATATATATATATATATATATATATATATGTATGTATATATATGTATATATGTATACATATATGTCATATATATATATATATATATATATATATATATATATATATATATATATGCGTCGTATATGCGTCATATATTTGGTGCATATATACTGAATATATACGTATTGTTCTATTTTTCGTCACTATATAAGCGACGGATATATATATCCGTCGCTTATATAGTGACGAAAAATAGAACAATACGTATATATTCAGTATATATGCACCAAATATATGACGCATATACGACGCATATATTTTCGATATATTTTCAGTCTATTTTTTTGTCACGAAAATATATCAAAAATGTATGCGTCATATATGACGCATACATTTTTTATGCATATTCCTGACAAGATATATATGCTGTGTACAAACACTATTACAGTTAAACTTCATAAAACTTAAAACTTAAACTTAAAAAAACTTAACTTGCAGTTAAAGTACACTATTACATATAAACATTGTATACAGATATTCTACGCATATCTGTACCATTTATGCAGTGTATATGTGGTATGTATGCAGTGTGTATGGAACATATGTGCTAAATATATGTGGTATATGTGCGGGGTAAATGCTACATATATCATTGATATATGATACATTGATATACAGTAATACCACGCATATACATCTCATATATAAAAACGTTACGAAAATTAGAATTTGGCACATATATGCAACATATATTTTCAATATATGGCATACATTTCACATATATTACAATTATTAATAAAATAAATTTGCAGTATATTTTTGCGTATATAAATTTCGATGAGGGCTTAAAACTCGTCCCGTACGCACTCTTAGGGTGCTGTGTTGCAAGGAATACGCAGTGAGAACCTTTCATAGAAGCCAAGAGTGCGCATGAGAGCGGAGTAGTGGTAGGGAATAGTGGTACGAGTGCGCACTCTTTGGATGCATACTCTCACCAAATACGTGTTTTTAGCCTATGGTCACTATAATTTTCGTAAGCAAGCCAAACGGCGACATAACCTCTCAATAAAAACAAAATTTGGATCACAAATTTCAAGTATAATAACATTCGTTGAGTGCAAATTAATCAGAAACCTTACAAAACGTGTTTAAAATTGTTAAAAAATAAGATCAAACGCATCGAAAATTTATTATTGGTCATAAAATTGGAAATAAATAACTTAACAAAGCGAGTGGTTGTTGTCCAACACCTTGACATGACATATGCCACTGAAAGGTTAGGTGGTGTTGCCAAAACAAGAAAAAAACAGAACAATTGAAAGCACTGCGTACTGTTTGGTATGGTTTATGGATATTTCGATATCAGAGTTGAAAACATTAAAATACCATTTGAATTGTTATTATTTCTATTTAAGGTACGTTTACTTGTTTTTTACTACGTTTAACGGCCTCAAAATATTATTACAGTCAAACCTCGATATAACGAAATCCTCGATATAACGAAGATTTGTCCATTCCCTTCCGATAGACACCGGAAACCTTGATACAACGACATAATAATACACATTATGCTCTAATTGCTAATTGCTTGTAAAAATTCCTCTAATTTAAACGTTTCGGTCTTCAAAAAACATTCCTATATTTATAGTACCAATATGTATTTTTGAAAGAACATTTTAAGGAACATGATCTTGCCATAACGAAACCTCAATATAACGAAAACTCGATATAACGAACTTCCCTAGAGATTCGTTGTATCGAGGTTCGACTGTACCTACATTAAATATTTCCGAAGTGTCAGTGTATTTATTCACGAGTGTGGAATCAGAAAGGGCCTTTTAAGCCTTCCGCGGCTTAAACCTGCAATAAGGTAAGGTCGCCTCTGAAAGACGAAATTTCCGATGCCCTCGGTTTTTTGCGGTCATTGTTTCAACAATCTCAATCTCGTTAATTAAAGTGACCATGCTGCTGCCTAACTGCCAAAAGCTATACCATTTGTTTGCATTCTGGTAGCTACTACTGCGCTGACTTGCATACAACTTTCTCATTTCAATTTTGCTTGTTTACTACTTTTTTATTTTGCATAAACGTTCTTATTTGTTATTTTTTGTTTGTTTATTTATATTATGTTGGATTGGATATGTTTAAGAACAAAGCAGAGTATGTCTAGAAAAGCATGATAAATAAAAATCTCAATGAAACAAGGTGATTTTTAATAAGTACTATGGTTGTACTTAGCTATCCACTATTATTTTTATAACTTGCATCTTTACTTTCAAGCTTCTAATGTTTTAAATCAATGTTTCTCATACATATGGGAAAATATCGAAAAACCGGTATTCCGATATTACCACTTGTTGATATCGAAATAATACCAGTTATAGAAAAACCTCCGATAATCAAGCTCTACTTAGAATTTGCTGAGTAATCGTATTATGAACTAGTTTTCGCCCTCGGCTTCGTGCGCATCTATTTTCAGTAATTTGCTTCCTGTGCGTGGTGTGAACAGATTTTAGGGTCGTATCCTATTAAGGGCCCTACGTCAAGATTATTATGAAAAAATACTTTTTCTATTTATTTAAAATAAAACCCGTTTTTCATCAAGGTCAACGCATAATCACATCGGCAGAAGGACCAAAAACAAAAAATTGAATCCCCTAATGATTAGGGCAATCTGTTTCCTATTGAGTATATGCTGAAAAACTTTATTGTAAATACTGCAGGATATCGCCCGTTTCTGCTTTGTAAAATAATAATCACAATTGCTTAGCTTCTAGTTTACCGTGCAGGATAAAATGACGTGAACAGTGAGTCTGGAAGAATTTATTTTTCATGTAGGTTTGGAAAAGACGTTTTAGCCGATTACCAACGTAAAACTATCGAAAAATGATAGATACCGTCTCAGCGTCTTTTCACCCTAGCGGCTTAATTTCTTCAGTCTCACGACAAGACGAATCTGGTTAGAGATCATTTGCAAATGATCGTTTCATCGAAAAAAAATGGGGACGTCCATAAATTACTTCATTTTAAAATAGGGGGGGGGGTGTCTCATCGAAAAAGACAGCATCACTCCCAAATCTTGAATCATTATTTATAATTGACACATTTGAGCTTATAAATCGTCGAGCAAGAGAGTATTCCGTAGGAAATGACGTTATTTTCTGTAGGGAGGGGGGGGGGGAGGTCTATTGAATTATGACTATAGGGTTATTTCAGGGGGGGGGGGGAGATAAAAAATCAGCAAAAAATCGATGACGTCATATATGGACGGCCCGAATGCCAATTATACGAAATTTCTCATTATGATTTCTTAATATTTCGAGAGAAAGTGTGCGGAGAAAACGTAACGATTCGAATGCTTCTGATGAAAATTGTTTGAAATCTTTGTCATGAAAATAGAACGGAGAAGAATGAGGAGAGCCCGGAATAGAGCTCGCATCTCTAGTGTCGAGAGGTAAAAAGAGATTAACCAATTCTGGACCCCACTAGAGACATTTTTATGGTCGATTACAACCTAGAAGGGGAGGAAGAGAGAGAGAGAGAGAGAGAGAGAGAGAGAGAGAGAGAGACCGTGTGGGTAAGAGACAGAGAGGAAAGAGGAAAGGTTTTCTCTTTGTTCACGCGTCCATATCGCATCTCCCATATAGAGAGCACGGTAGATCATCACTAGTGGCTTTCTTTCCAAAGGGACAATCCGAAGAGAATGAACGAGGGGTAAATAAGACAACGGGGAGCAAGAGGAAGATCGGAGATCGGGATAACTCTCGTATAGTCTCATCTCTGTGATCCTAGTTGGGATCAGGTAGAGAAAAGGAAATATTCACGAGGTGTCACACGAGAATCAGGGATTCTTTGTCTTCACAATCTTTTGAATATGGATGTTTTTTTTTTCTCCTTTTCATAGAACGTCGCCTCAGTGGTGCAGCCCTACTTATTTTTTTCTTACGAAAAAAAAAACATCGAAACTCCATGTTTTTCGAGATCGCAAGAGAAGCAATTTTTCAAAATCATTTCGAACGATTTTTCATTCTCGCTACAGAAGTTTCTTCGGGGTTGGTACGTTTGGGGGCTTGTTTGAAGGTTTTCCTGTCCCTTTTCATTATGCCATCGGTTTTTCATCATCGCTTATTTTATGACCCTCGTGCGCGTCGATGAATTACGTTCGTAGAAGTGGAGAAGAAAAAAAAACGGTCTCGGACACGGAAGTGCGTGATGTTTTTTGCATCAACGAGAGGGGAAGTGCGTCCACGTTTAAACGTATATATACATGGGACATTCCACGCCGTTTCACCTAGCCCGTGACACCTACCATTTTTTATTTTCCTGATTTTTTTTTGTAAAATTGTACCCTATGAACGGAATATCCACACCAATTTTTGGATTTTTATGTCTTCTCTGTTAAGAGTTATAATTTTCCAAAAAAATTCGATTTCGGAAGTTTTGGAAACATTTTAACGCTGATGACTCCGAAACTATTTGATATATCGACAAATGTCGATGTATAACTTTTATTCATTTTGACGCATACTTTCGTTAAAATATATGAAAAAAATTATGAATGATTAATGTCAACTTTTTTTACTTCTAAAGTGAAAACTATTTTTTCTAAAGATGATCGCCATCTTTTATTTTTTTCAAAAAATTCTCTAAAATAGAGTGACCCCTTATATGTTTTTTAAGACTAGTCTCGTCGTGGGCCCATTTTTCGTTCTATTTTTTGTCGAACTAATCATACTTTTTTGAGAAGATTTTTATCATATTAATCTCCAATAATGCTATTAATGATTTTGTGAATTCCAATTTGGCTTCGACAGGCCTAAAATGATTTATTTTTAATTTATGCTGAATTTAACGAAAAAAAAAGAATTTTTTTTCGTTAAATTCAGCATAAATAAAAAGTTATGGACCAGGTGAATTGGCGTGGAATATCCCATATATATATATATATGCAGAAGGGAGCAAATTCTATAGGTGGTCAAAGAACAGGACCAAGTGTCCGGGTTCGCCTCAGGGTTTAACCTCTCTCGCGATCTATATACGAGCCAGTCCCTGAGAAATTCAAAGACAATGAAAAACTCGGACGTTTTCACACGCTCCGTGCTTTCTACAAGTATGTGTGTACGACACCGTTTAGATTCTTGTATATGTGTCACGGTATAAGGGCAAAAGGTTCGCCGTTTTGAAGAGCACCAAGTCCCCTGCCCCTCCCGTTCAAGCTGTGTCCGAGGGGTTTGTCAGCGATGATTTTCTGGTCGGTCATCACCTGGTCCCGAGGCAACGAGGTTCCTTCGTACGGTTGCATAAATTAATTTGATGCAACTAACACGTTTCCACCCTCTGTTGCGAAGTATATCTCTGCCTCGAGCTTCCCCTAGCGGTGTACTTCGGCCCATGTGAAAATTTGACCTCGTTCATGGAACGTTTCGTACGAGATCGCGAGACAACGAAAACTTTTGAGTGAACGCGAAACAGATGAGAACGACAAAAAAACAACCGTAAGAACGAGGAATGAGAGCAGCTGACAAAAAGGTGCACGGGGGGGTTAACGCGAACGAGGGGTGGAAACATTAATTTTCAAGAATTTCCGTTATACATCGAGAGCAACGTTCGTAAATAATTTCGGGGAAGGTTTCCTATTTGAAATGCGATTGAGATCCACAGAGAGAATGGAGAGTCGAAGTTATAATGTGGCGAGCAACGTGCGTCCGGGATTAAAGAAAATATACCGACGGTTTTGTCGCTTTTGGCTTTTACCCGCGAAACGTTATGGCCCTCTGCGCGTGTGTGCGTGTGTATCTCGCTCGTCGCGGGGATAAATTCTTTCCTCAAATAGTCTATCTCGGTCGTGCTGTATCCTAGTTGTGTTTCTCCATCTCCCTCGAAGGATTTTTATAGTTGTCACGATGAGGGATCACCTGGATAACCTATGTGTGGCACACACACACACACACACACACCCATGCACGTAAACATATAAACACACACATATTCGTGTACACACTAAGAAAACTCGTGAACAAAAAAAAATAGAATAAAATAAATACCGAAGTACCCCATGGACCGGTCACAGTCGCTTTTGTCCAAAACTTTACGATTTCGTAGAAGCATGAGCGTCTCTATGTAGTAAGCTTCGGCTCGGTGATGCTTCGTATGTTTTCTAATGACCGTGGCATTTACCTTCGAGAAACGAAAAAGAGGGAAAAACATCCACAGGTCCAATATAAGATGTATCAATGCTCCAATGGTTCACCCACTCGCTCCATCTCACTCCGCATTTTGTTCTTTTTCTTTCTCTAGGTGTACATGCGCGAACAAGCATTTGAGTGAAAGCGAAGTAAAATAGAGGACCTTTTTGGCTATAAGGGCTATTCCACCCTCTCTCTTTCTTTCCATCCTTCCTTCGTACCAGTTAATTCCCCAGAGTCCAACGGGAACCATTTCCTTCTTTTTTTTCGCTTACAGTGTTTCTCTCCCTTCTACACGCTTTATTCTTCGGTGATCTTTCTTCTTTCGTCTCTTTCACCCACTCACTTCATTTCATCCCTTCGTCCGACTGCTTCCAGGTTCGCGTGAATATATGCGTGTATATATATATGTAAGTATGCATGGGTACATGGTTTTCGTTGCAGCAGCATCAAGCCGAAAAATGAGAGAGAGAGAGAGAGAGAGAGAGAGAGAGAGAGAGAGAGAGAGAGAGAGAGAGAGAGAGGCACTATTTCTCACGGTTCGCCAAAAAGGGACCGTCCACCAGTAACTCTGCAGGTAAACGGGCATTGTCATCATTCTCCGCCTTCACCACGAGACACAGACGATTAGCCGAAAAACGATCGCACCGGGGACGTTTTCCCGTAAAAATGTTTCCCGAAAATCCATTATACACAATTTTCGCATTGGTTCCCCAGTGTTTGCGCGTTTATCCCCGTCGACTCGGTCCACTTTGTTCATTCGCCTCAAAATTTATCTTGGGATTTGCATCTCTTCCATTTCCCGAAATATCCGTCGATGAACACCTGCGGAATCCGTTGATGGACATTTTCTTCTTTTTTTTCTCCCTCCAGAACCTGATGGTGACAAATGTTAAATTTCTGACAGTCGTGACGAGGATTATTCGAGAGCGGAGACTCGGAAGAGGGATGTATCGGTGGGGGGGGGGGGGGGGTATTTACACGTGCATCAGATTGTTCGAATGGTGAAAATTAATTATGAAGCTTCGATGAATCTGGTGGAGTGGTGGATTCACAACGACGCGATGTTTCCCAACGAAGCTCATTGAGGCACTGGAGAGAAAAAAAAGCGCTTCGGTGCTGGAATGAATGGTCCAGATCTTAACGACGATTGGGTGACGAATCGACGAATCTTCGTGAAAGGATTTAGTGAAAATAGAAGGCGAGCGAAATAAGGGAAACAATCGATCACGGGAAAAAGCCGGACAAGAGGATACATCGTTGCATTATCGATCCTTCGTCTTCTCGCAGCGCACTCGCGATCCTCAATCCTATATTGGATCAAGAGCGTATCTTTCCATAGTCGAGCCGAAAGAAATTCGTGAATTCGAAGAAAATTCGCCAGGAAACGCACGCGGACAATGGGATAGCTCGTCCCTTTGGTCCAAACGTACACCGTGAAGCAACGCACAATCCGGAGAAGGGAGATGACGATCCATCTTTGGCATTCATTCACCCGGAGAATGAGCCGTGGGAGTGGTGTGCGATCGTCCGCACAGGGGTGGAAACGAGCGCGGCATACTGGGCAAAATGTTTTCAAAAGATCGCGGCTAATGGAAAATCGTGAGGCAACGAGTCGAGTACCTAAGAAGAGCCCAGTGGGGGTGAACGAAAGCGAGAGGAACATTGAAAACCGAAAAACTGGAAACAATCTGCAAAACCTGTTTGCGCATCGGCCTCCTAGTAGAGATTCGTTTATTGTCAATGTCATTGCGCGGGAACGAAGCGCGAGTGGGATGTTAATTTATGAAAATTCAAACGACTATTTATACCGATGATTCCAATGGACCTTGAAGGAATATCTTACGCGCTTGGGTTGAAGACGTTTTCGACGATAGCACTCTGGAACAGAACTCGGTGCTTGTAAAACTAAGGAAGAACGGCGAGGGATTTGGGGGGGCGAGGGGGACACGGTAGACTGCTGAGAGGAGGATGCCACTTGGGATTGGTCGGCCATAATGAGTGACCGGTGGGCACATTGTCATGTTAATCTCTCCGCGGGTTCGAGTCACTCTCTCACACTTCCCTTCTCTCTCTCTCTCTCTCTCTCTCTCTCTCTCTCTCACACTTCCCTTCTCTCTCTCTCTCTCCCTCTCTCTCTCTCTCTCTCTCTCTCTCTCTCTCTCTCTCTCTCTCTCTCTCTCTCTCTCTCTCTCTCTCTCTCTCTTCTTTACGTCCTCGTGAAGTTCCATCGCACACTCCTTCTTTTCCTCTTTCGCGAGCAATCTACTGTTTCGTCGGTTCTCGTCTAGGGAGAGAAGGAGAGAGAAAGGGACCAAGGATTCAAGGGACAAAGGGACGACCGGTCTTTCTTGGAGGACGCACGGTCTCTGTATGCCCTTCCCCCGCCATGACGACGCCTTCTGAATCATTTCATCCAATTCTCAAACATATAATCGCGTCCCCCCGCGTCAACGTACAAATGATGTCATTTTCTTTGTACTCAATTCAATTTCTGATTTGGAATTTGAAAAAATTATTTAAGGTTAGGCCACTTTAGAGGCCAAAAAAATCGGCTTTTTGGGGATTTTTTTTCAGAAAAACTACAAAATATATCGAGATTACAAAAACGGGTGTTTATCGTACGTTTCAGTGACTGTATACAATCATTTTTTTGAAGCGTTTAATTTCAAGATGGCGGCTGTGCAGCGTTTATCTCAAAACTGCGTTTTTTAAGTTGGCCGGGAACATAACTCAGACAATTTTCAACCGATTCACTTGAAATATTGAATATATCTTGAAAAATACATTGTCTATGGAAGTACGTAGGATTTTTTTTTTATATTGCATAGGTCATTTGTTATTAACAATTATCTGGCGATTTTTTATGCAAATTTTTGGAAAGTTAAAAATTTGACTAAAAAATCGTCAGATTTTTAATAGCTATGAAAATACTTGTGAGATTTAAAACGAAAAACGTGAGGTGTATGTAATAGATTGCTGGTGCATGAATAATTGACCTAAGTCAATAAAAATTGAATTACACTGCAAATGATATCAACTATTGTGCGAGTTTCTCAACGACAGCTACTCCATACCCTCCTTACTAGTATCCATGCATGCGCCCCACGTTTTTCGTTTTAAATCTTACAAGTATTTTCATACCTATTAAAAATGCACAATCACAAATTTTCAGGACTATCTGTATGCGGTTAGGAATCTGTATTGGGTTATAAGTCTGTATGGGGCTAGGACAAATTATTTTATACTTTTTAGTCCGTTCGAAAAACATTTTTTTTTAATAATTTTATTTTTTGCTTTTTAGCCTTGTGTGTGTGAAATTTTACTTCCCCTTCTCTAAGCGTCGCTTGCGTTGAGGGGCTGTTTCCTTGACCATCGTCGAAAGCGTCACTAATGCACCATTCACTATTAATATTATTATTATTATTATTTAAAACAAACTTTCTTTCACTAAACTATATTTTTTATTAATTTATTTCTTTTTTTCTCTCTCTGTGACAGACTTGCCTATCCCTTTATTTTTCCGTCATCCAGATCGGAGCTATGTTCCAAGTTTCAAGTCTATAGCTCATCCGGGAGTTAGTTTAAAATCGATTACGAAATTTGTATCGAACAAACAGACAACAAGCAAAGCGAGTTAATAAAAACGCGTTAATAATAATAACGTATTTTTCGAAAACCTGTTAAAAATGATGAAAAAGGGTGTGAAAAGGTAATGAAATTTGGAGATCAACGAGAACTGCGAATCAACGTTCGTTCGTCGAACGATGACAATTGACCGCCGTCGTGTTCATTTAGTTATGTCATCCGAACGATACTTGTCTCTCATCCGCGCTTATGTTTCGAATCGTTTTCCGATTTTTTTTCACCGGCTCGTCGATCGCGCCAGCGATTTCGAACCAGCAAAACCTTGACTCTCAAGATTCCTTGATAAATCGTATCATCGTGCAAATAAAAGGCAATGGTCGTCCAGCATGCTCATCCGATAGCTGTGTATCGCGAATAATTAATTACACGGAATGTTATAAATGCATATCCTGACGCTCGAGCGTTTTCGAAGAAACCTCGATTAATAATCGAACCACGGCTATCGTCAATAATTCATCGTCTATGACTCAGCAGAATGTATTCTCACCTTCGATAAATACACATTTTTAACGAACAAAATATACTTAGGTGGTAAGGCTACGATCGTGTGCGGGGACGTGTTTGTAAGTCGTCACAATTAAAAGGAATGATGCAAGTAGATTCGTAAGATTCATCGCGGGTGCACAAAGTTTTTTTGACGAACAGAACCCTTCGGATATATTTCTGTCTCGGAGGGGAATTCATCTCGTATTTGTTGTACCGAAGCGCGCAACGATGCAGGTATATAACACAACTTTATATTTCTTACGTGTGTACGAAAACGACACGTAGCATCGACGGCGAAGCGCGGAGGCGGCAAGGGACCAGGTGCTCCTTTTCTCTCTGGTGTATAGGGTGCTGAGCGCCCACCCGGCCTTCCTTTCCTTTGGCTCCGTCGGATCCTTATTGTTGTTTAGTTTATGTAGGCTCCGGCCCACACTACAACTCCGGCCTTCTCGTACTTCAGCCCAAACTATTTGTTTACTAATGACGAATTGTCCTGGGACCTCTTGCGTCCGTCTCATTATTTATATACCTTTACGATATGGTCCTATTCAGTTTTTTTAGACTCCTTCATTCCTCGCATCGTCGTTGTATGTGAAATTTGGCAAAAGGTCTTTCTGTTCAACATTCACGCCGTAAAATAAACTTTTAATTTCTCTCTCACTCTCTCTCTTTCTCATTTATACCCTGTCGCCTACATTTTGAATTGATTGAAGGATATCCTTGTTTTTGGCAATTAATCGTGAACAAAACAAAGGAGAGGGGGCATCCGCGAGGAACGATAGTCTAGTCAATTCCTACATTCCAATCCGTCTCTGAATACGAGAGGGAAGAGAGAGAGAGAGAGAGAGAGAGAGAGAGAGAGAGAGAGAGAGAGAGAGAGAGAGAGAGAGAGAGGAAGAAGCTATAAGGAGCGAAACGAGGAGTCTCTCCCGAGGCTAGTCAGGATCACCACAGCCAATCCGAGCTAATTGGGCCTCCATAGGTAATTACGCGCAATTAGGAGTAGTCCGCAGCCACTCTAGCTGGATGAGCAAACTTGTGTACGTACATATATATATATGTATATACTCCTCGAATAAGCTACAAATTGAAGTGTTCTCCAAGAGAGGCGAGAGCTGAGGGCCAGAAAGAATCGAGAGAAGAAGCAATAGAAACGAGCGAAGAAGAGCACGAGCTAAGTTGGTCGACGAGAAAAGGGATGAAATTAGAAGATAGATGAGGAGAGGACGAGGGAGGACTGCCCGCCAGGTACACAAATTATCCAGCGACGAAAAAACAACCGAGGAGCAATTAAATAATACCACGTCCCCGCGTGTAGTTCTCCCTCCTCGCTCGCGGCTTCTTTCCTCATTCACTCTACCGACAGGGTGGTCTTTTTATCTACTTTCTGCGCAACCGTAATCCACGGAAGAGTGCATAAAAATGTACTAAAAAGTAAAACTTAATGCGAACGAACGTATAATTACGAGACTTGCCATGGCGTTGCGTTCTAGTCGACGACCTTAACAATCACGCGGCTGCAAATCAAACATTGCAAAGTCTGACGAAGGCTGATTCAGCATTGGATCGTTGGGTCATGAATTCTTTTTTTCCTTCGCGTTTCATAGAAAGGAGCCAGCGTGTGATCGCGTGTGCAACTGTTTACGGCAATTTTAGAAGAAATTATCGACTTTTGTCCGCAAATTGACGATTATTGAATTTAAATGGTGCATTGTGCATGGTGCATACGAATAGGGGTCGGGGGAGTGGAGTTATGGTTACAATGAACTTCCATGTGTGTTACAAACGAGGAGATGGGAAGGGAGAGGGAAAGAGATGAGCGCACGTGATGCATTAGAGCAACCCTGGACTCATTACCGCTAGCACAATTAAGGCCCAATTTTGGTCCGCGTATAATGACCGCCAATCTGGGCCGACAAAAAGCCCGCACCCTAATACACGGTATACCCACACATTCAGCGTGACGTGAAAGAAGGGCGCAAGCCAAAACACTTACCAGGAAAAATTGCATCAATTCAGCGCTGCATTTCATTGTTACCGTACTGAATTTGCACATACACAAATGTAACAGTATGAATTCGTGACTCGGAATTGATTGCGTCCCAGTGATAATCAACTCAATATCCAATGCGTGGCCCATATTGTTTTATTACACGCCTCAGCGCCAAATTCTCGTGAACTGCACACCTGCCTACGGTTATATATATATATATATATGTGTGTGTGTGTGTGTGTGTGTGTGTGTGTGTGTGTGTGTGTGTGTGTGTGTGTGTGTGTGTGTGTGTGTGTGTGTGTGTGTGTGTGTGTGTGTGTGTGTGTGTGTGTGTGTGTGTGTGTGTGTGCGTGTGTGTGTGCATATATAGAAATCCATGAACGAGAGGAAAAATCGTTGTTCGCGAAATTGAAGTCGAGTGCACTCGATGCACTTAGCCATAAAAAATCGAGGTATAGAAATAAAAATTGTGGACAATGTGCACGAAAAGGATGGGAAAAAATTGGTATCGCTCTATGGAGAATGCCAATGATCCAGGCAATCATGGTTGTTGCGAATATTGCTAGTATTACATATCGATTGTGCTCTCTCTCTCTCTCTCTCTCTCTCTCTCTCTCGGCATATTTACACACACACACACACACACACACACACACACACACACACACACACACACACACACACACACACACACACACACACACACACACACACACACACACATAGGTTCTTTCCGGACGATCGGTCACTATCGACTGTTCGAAAGTCAGTATGGAGCATTGCCATCGCCTCGAATACGAACAATACACCAACAATGGGATAGTATGTGATTTTTACATGGCAATTTCGGGAGGGGCGCGGAAGAGGAGATGTTGGAATGCGCGCGGGGCAGTTGCTGTAGCCCCTGGTGCCCTCAATTGAGAGGATATGGAAAAGACATCCATATATATATATATATATATATGTATGTGCATACATGTATATAGGGTGGGCCATTTTTTAAAAAGTATTAGAATAAATCGCAAAAATGAGGTCGTGTCAGAAAGTGTTTCCCACAAAAGTTCTCATGGTTTTGAAGGGGACATCCGATGGTATTATAATGTTTTTTTGCCAACACGTCTACGAGATACCCCGGTGAAATTCGATTTTTTAAATTGAGAGGCAGAGTTTTTATTTTCTAGGAAAATAATTGATTTTGAGGCGAATCCAACGGAAAAAAACACAATTCTCTAGCTCGGAAATCAAGAAGGTTATGGCAGTTTGATGTTTTTGGAACTATTGCACGCCATTTCCGTGCTCTTGGCGTCTCCTCTTTGTGCGATGCTTCGTACGCTCCACACTCCTTTGTTACTGGTGAGGCGCTAGGCCCATGCGAGGAGGCCACGTTCAACGCACCACGTACAACCTCCATACCATTTTTGCATCTCACATTTATCGACAGAATGATCGCGTCCGCACGGCCCGAGCCGCCTCGCGAGGCAGCCTCGGTAGGTACGCTTCGCGAGGCGGTGCCGCGTGACGCCGCCTCGGTTCTTGCCTCGGCCAGTCTGGACACGGCTAATCACGTTGCTCCGAAATTGTTGCGATCCTATTGTTCCGATTGATGAAGATTTCGACTGTTCTGAACGGTCTCATGCAGAACATATCTGTCCGGACGATGCCCGATTACGGTCTCAATGAAATTGTCGATATTCTCTTGACACTAGGAGTATATCGACAGAATTACAAGCGACCGGTAATCAGCTGTCGCTTGAGTTACCCAGATCGGCAGCATCCCAATGCTGTCACCATTTCGGACGTCGAACAGAGAGCTCAGCGTGGCCAATCAACTCGCTGAAGACAGCGCCGAGATCTCGTCAATGTCCATGAAGTTGATTCTCGTATGATTCATAGATCAGCATTCGCCAGGTCGAAATGAGCTGGGGTGTCCCGATCGACGGCCTCACGAATCCTGCTGGCTTCTCGGTACCACCCAATATCACAGCATGCTCGTCCAAGACCTGCCTGAGCAGCATATGGTAAATCGGGTTATGTCTTGGCAGTGGGCGCCCAAGCGTTATTCAACTAAGTTAGATCAACTTGATTTTCTTTACTATGTCCTTTTAGCGATAAGGCCACATTTCATAGCAACGCGGCCGTAAACCGTCACAACTGCCTTTACTGGGCCGCACAGAATCCACGTTGGACTTGTCAGCTCGCCAACAAGCATCGGTGGAAGTTGAAAGTGTGGTGTGGGATCTGAAGTGGGAAGTGGATGGGCATCTGATTGGGCCTTTCTTTCCCCGGGTGGATCCCGGGTCTTGGTATTTAGAGTTTTTCTTAAATAACCTGCCACAGCTTCTGTAAGAAGTCTATTTGTATACCAGGAGGACAATGTGGTCCCAGCAAGATGGTGCGCCTCTACATTTTGCACATGCTGCAAGGGATCACTTGAAAGGATCATTCGAGATACGGTGGACTGGTCGTTGAGGTCCGGTCTCCTGGCCTCCCAGGTGGCCTGATTTGACATCCCCGGACTTCTGGGGGGGGGGGGTCCTCAAAGACGTAATCGACCGCAAACAACCAACGACGATATTTGGCATGATGGAATCGCATCGACACTGCTTGCCAAAGAATTTCTGCACGCACTCTGTACAATCCAGTGGCAAATTTTGAAGGCCTATTCGACTCTGTATCGAGGAAAATAGCAACAATCTCGAACAATTGCTGTGAGGTACGCAGTTGGGAGGCGGTTTGGAATCACAAAGTACCGCAGAAATTACGAGCCTTGGGGTCCTCGTTTCCATCCGTGTGAACACACGCACACACCTTCGGTAATGCTAATGCAGGCGGTGGGTTTTCGATGGCACATTTTCGATCCGAGTAAGGGTTTATCCGAGTAAGGGTTTTGTTCATCCTACATGCGCTATTTAAAAAACCCTAAACTGCCACTTAACAGCCATAACGGATAATAGTGCTCGATACTGAGCAAATTTAGAAATTCGCCACTGTAATGCAGGTATGTGGCGTGGGATATTTCCAAAAACTTTAAACCCCCATAAAAAAATCAAGTTTCTAAAAAACGAAATCCATGCTTTTCAAGTTAAAAAATGGAAAAAGTTACGGTGGTATTTTGTAGACGTGTTGACAAAAAAAAATGTATTGCGATACGAACAGATGTCCTCCTCAAAGCCATACAAATTTTGGTAGGAAACATTTTTTTTACGACCTCAACTTCCCGATTTATTTTCATGATTCTTTTTTTGAATGGGACACCCTGTGTGTGTACACACACACACACACACACACACACACACACACACACACACACACACACACACACACACACACACACACACACACACACACACACACGCACACACACACGCACACACACACACACACAGGTACCGTGGCTCGCCCATTTATGTCCCTCTTATCTCTGCCACCCAAAATAACTCAGTAATTATCGACGTCACAAAAAAATGTTCCAGACAAAAGTTGTACGGTGTGAATGGGGCAATCAAATGCGACCAATTTCTCTTATTTCGGTGGAGGCGCTGACGCACAGTGAAGGTCACCTCTACTTTTTTAAATGGAATGGTACAATTTTTTCCAACCATCATGTGGAGCACCTCAAGCCGCATAAAAGACATTAGGGGGTCAAAGTCGTTCAAGGTCATTCAAGGTCACCTATTAAAATGAAATACAAATCTAAATATCTCGGATCACTACCAAATATTTGGTAATGATCCAAGATATTTAGATTTGTATAATCGATACTGACCTTGAATGATCTTGAACAACTTTGACCCCCAATGTTTTTTATGCGGCTTGCGGTGCTCCACAAGATGGTTGAAAAAAATGTACCATTCCATGGAAGAAAGTGAAGGTGACCTTCATTGTGCGACAGCGCCGCCACCGAAATAAAAAAAATGGTCGCATTTGATGGCCCCGTTCACACCGTACAACTTTTGACTGGAACATTTTTTGTGACGTCGATATTTACCGAGTTATTTCGGGTCGCAGAGATAAGAGGGACACCCGGTATATATGTATATATATACATATATATATACGACACACATATATACAAATGCCTCCAGCCTCGATGTATTGTACCGTAGACAATGCACCAATAATTGCGCTAAACGCTTACCATTCATACGCCCATTTCTGGGGCCGAATTTAAACCATCTCACTCCCTCGTTTCATCACCCTCTCTCTTGCTCTCTGCATCTCGTTCTCTCGCTTTCCGGCGTATCCATTATCGTCGCGAGAGACCGCCGAATGATCGGGACGCGATGCACTGCCCCGTTTATTCGCGCACGAATCGGTAATACCGATTTTTTCCTCTCCTTTCACCACGCGGGTACGAATTTACAGTCGCGAATCCCGTGCCGCAAATCGATGCCATGCGAAGGGGCGATACTCTCGGACTCCGCACAGTCGCTTGCTATGCCGCACATATACGAGTAGTGCACGCCTCGAAAATGTTCTGCGACCGTGTGTCGAAAAAATCGTCGGAACGATTATATCAGAGTTATTAAAGTCCATTGTGAGTGGACATTTCAAAATCAACGATAATGATCGAACCAGCATTGCTGTCCAACATTAAAGCCGCGGCATGATTTGCACGCTACTGGATTCGTTTTCTTTTTTTTTTTCGAGCGCAATCAGTCCGACCGATTTGCAGAACGAGGAGGAAGTAATGTTGGAGATTCGGCAATATTCATTCAGGGTAAGGCAGCAACTATTAGCAGTATAAATATTTTTTAATTTATCAGATTTAGGAGAAAACTTTTTTCTACGAAAGTTGCATTGTTCGATAGGGGTCATCGAGTGATGACTGCGAGGTTTATCCGGGTGGAGGCGCTTCGGGGATTTCAAGGATCTCAATTTTTTAATGCTTTTTTTACCACTAGTTTTTTTCTCGGGATTTTATGGAGGAACCAAAAATAAGCTCATACACCAAATTTCAGGATGACCGATCAAGAGTTGGTGTAAGAAATCGACAAAAAAGAAATTCCAATGTTTCTAGCCTAGAATCGATTGAAAAAATGGTGCCAACACTTACTCCTATTAAAGGTGCTCAAGTGATGGCCACCACTTTCAATGCACGCTTGATATCTGATTCGCATTGATGGTATCGATTAATTGATCACGTCAGCCTGCATTAACGAACAGGCTCTAATTATTCTTCTTTGAATATCTTGCCGTACAACATATCGGTATTTTGCTTAGTATTAAACTGCCACGTCAATTAGAGCCTGTTTGTTACCACAGACTGACGTGATTAATAAGGCAATAGAATCAACGAGAATCAGATTGCAAGCGTGCATTGAAAGTAGTAGCCATTACTTTGAGCACCTTTTATATCAGTAAGTGTGTGCACCGTTTTTTAAATCTATTCAGGCCTAAAAAAAGTTGAAAATCCGTTTGTACCGATTTCTTATGCTACATTTTGATCGATCATCTTGAAATTTGGTGTGTGAACTTTTTTATAGTTCATCGATAAAATTCTAAAAAAAATAGTGGTTTCATTTCATAAAATGGAGATGAGCTTGAAATCTGCGAAGTGCCTGGATAAACCTTGATAACCACAACTCGATGCCGGCTTCGAGCTATGCAACTTTTGTAAGAAAAGTTTTTTTCTAAGTCTGATATGTTGGGAAATATTTTTACTGCTGACAGTGTTATCTCGGTATATATAGATGTATACATAGTGTGCAGTAAACCTTCGACAATCCTGAGCGTGGTGATGGACCACGCCATTACGTATTGCAATTTCGAAACTTTACTTTAAGGCGTTACCCCCACTTGTAGCGCAAAAAAGGCCTTTTTCATGAATTTTTTTAAAGAAAACTACAAAACTTTTTTAATCGATCAATATATCATCTTAAAGAACACATCTTGACGAACTTTCAGTAATTTTTTTATTGAAAAATATTACATTGTTTAGTGGCAAATGGCCGTCAATGAAATAATGTTTTTATATACACGGTTTGCGGTGACCAACATTGCGGCGAAGTGGATCATCTGAAAAAAAAAATGCGGATTGATTTAGTCAAATATAAGTATAAACTAGTCTTTAATCGAAGGATTTTAAAAAATATTCATTTTTCACAAAATGGCGGACAGTCAAAGTTAATAGTTCGATTTTAACGAAAAAAAACGGCCGTTTTTTGGCTATAAAACGGCCATTTTTTTTCGAAAAAAAAATCGAACGATTAAAGACTACATTTTTATGTATTAAATAAGCCTGCAAAATTTCAAGAAGATCGGTTCATTAGTGTTCGAGTAATCTTGGTCACCGACTTCAGAAATGCCATTTTGAGAAAAACGCGTTTAAAGTTTCAATTTCAGTTTACACGAAGAAAATATTTTTTTTTGTAAACTTACATAGAGTCATCTATTCCGGGCCCATACAGAAGTATGGGCCCGGATACTTATACTTCAAAAAAATGCAATAAAAAAAAAACGATTTTTTCAAAATCGCAAGTGGGGGTAACCCCTTAATAAAAAAACACGGTTTTCAAGATAATGGCAATTAAAAAATAATATGATAATGATGTAAAATAAATCTTACGTCTGTTTATTGTGATATGTTCACAAATAATGTCTCATCCAACTTATACATTTTTTAGTAGACTGTACTGATAAGTGGTACCAACAAATATGAATACCAGACTTTCGAGAGCATCTATGTTTGGTGTAGGAAAAAACACTTACTTCCTGATTTGGGTTCTTCCAACTTTTTTGTATTGGGATTCTAAAATGGTACATCGAATGTTGCCATTCCGTTTGAAATGTGCTCTGCTTTTATTTTTATCAACATTACGAGACCAGCAGCTGATTTTTTTCCATTTTTTTTGCCACTGTGGACCAAAAGCAAATGGCACGCAACTTTCATCCAACTTAGTCCTCTCGATTCCATACCCTTTCTCCCCCTGAGTAGAGTCGAAACGCCTTCGTATAATTGATATAACGGATAGGCGAAGAGTTTCGCGCTGACGAAGGGCAGCGGGAAACGCGGGAGGTATAGAATTGCAAAGTGACGAGAGAAAAAATAAGAAGATTTGTACGAAGCGAGTAAGCAACATTAGGAGATGCTGAAAGGTGTCGGAATCTCGCGCGGAACGCAGTTTCGCCCTCGCTCGTCCGTGTCTCTCGAAACTCGAGAGAGGGACGGCCGCGGTCCATATCCCGGTCGAAAGCGCGGAGCCGTATCCGTGTATTGCTACGGGCCTAACCGGTCGTTTATTATGCATCGAAATGCCAGCAAAGATGCCACGCGAGTCGACAAGACGTTGCAAGCCCGCGCGCGTGAAACGTTATAGCTCTTTCTCACTCTTCCTTGTACAAAAATAAAGTAAATCCGCACCGCGGAATCCTTCTGAGTGATTCCACGTCGCTTCGGGCGAGAATCAACAAGAAAAAGAGCCCCGGACACGGAACAGCCTCCCCGCTCCCGCAGAGTCCACGATAGTCAACTGCGTGAACGTCGGATTCGAGGATTCAGTGCTACATGACAGAAGTAATGGCTGTAGGAACGACCCTAACACGAAACGAGTAGATTAAGACCTTAGGCCACTCTGGAGGCCGAAAACATAGGCTTTTTGGGGATTTTTTTTTCAGCAAAACTACAAAATAAATCGAGATTACAAAAAAGAGTGTTCATCATACATAGCAGTGACTGTATACAATAATTTTTGTGAAGCGATTAATTTCAAAATTGCGGCTGTGCTGCGTTTATCTCAAAACTGCGCAGCTGCCATTTTAAATTATTCTCTGTAAGGGGTTAGCCCCACTTGCGATTTTGAAAAAATCGATTTTTTTTATTGAATTTTTTTGAAGTATAAGTATCTGAGAATATGTCCTGAAAATTTCAAGTCGATCCGAACAAAATTGACTGAGATATGAGCGTTGAAAGAGAAGAATCGGTTGTGAAATTGAAACTTTAAACGCGTTTTTCTCAAAATGGCATTTCTGAAGTCGATGACCAGGATTACTCGAACACTAATGAACCGATCTTCTTGAAATTTTGCAGGCTTATTTAATACATAAAAATGTAGTCTTTAATCGTTCGATTTTTTTTTCGAAAAAATGGCCGTTTTATAGCCAAAAAACGGCCGTTTTTTTTTTTCGTTAAAATCGAACCATTAACTTTGACTGTCCGCCATTTTGTGAAAAATGAATATTTTTCAAAATCCTTCGATTAAAGACTAGTTTATACTTATATTTGACTAAATCCACCCGCATTTTTGTTCAGATGATCCACTTCGCCGCAATGTTGGTCACCGCAAACCGTGTATATAAAAACATTATTTCATTGACGGCCATTTGCCACTAAATGATGTAATATTTTTCAATAAAAAAATTACTGAAAGTTCTTCAAGATGTGTTCTTTAAGATGATATATTGATCGATTAAAAAAGTTTTGTAGTTTTCTTTTAAAAAATTCATGAAAAAGGCCTTTTTGCGCTACAAGTGGGGGTAACGCCTTAAATGTATTTCAAGAGTTTATTTATCAAGCCCAACTTTTATATTCATATCTTTTATAAAATCCTCAAAAAAATCGCGAAAATAGCCTTTTTCGTTGCTCTAAAGTGGACCGGCCCCTTAAGCAACAAACGGGTCCATCGAAAAATCAATTTTTGTAAATCTCTGTCAAGCAGAGTGATTTTAGGATTACTGACTCGAATCACATAATTCTTATTGTATCCTCGATTAGTCGAGTAAAAGAGACGAAAACCCAGCACTTTTCAGCGTAGAATATGAATTTTTGACTGACGGTAAATGATTGCGTACTGAAAGTAACCCCAATAAAATGTTGCCCCTCAACGCGCCACACCCCTATGAATAGGGGTTGAAAACTTAAAAATCGCCGTATCCCGATAATTAAGAGCCCGATCAAAAAAATGTTCAAACCAAGGTTGTTTGAAATAATAAAATACCTATAAAGTTATCTGACGTCCAATCCCTTATCTTTGAAAATAACGGCACAAAAATACGAGAGCACCACTATCCCAGATAAGGACGCAGCGATATGTCTACTTCGCTCGCACGCGCATCAACCCCGAATTTTCGAATCATTTTTGTGCCGCTATTTTCAAAGTTAGGAGGTTGGGCGTCGGATAACTTTATACGAATTTTATTATTCCAAACAACTTTTGTTTGAAACCTTTTTTGATCGGGTTATTAATTATCGAGATACGTTAGTTTTTAAGTTTTCAACCCCTATTTCTTAGGGTTGGGGCGAGTTGAGGGGCAACATTTTATTGGGATTACTTTCAGTATGCAACCATCTACCTTCAGTCAAAAATTCATATTCTACGCTAAAACGTGCTGGGTTTTCGTATATTTTACGAGTCTTAGTCTTTTGCTTGTGTAAGGCCTTTTTGCAATCTTGCCGAGCTTTTCTAAACGACTGGCAACTTGGGTGCCTCCTAATGCGGTAGCAAGCTCCTTGCTGCCACATTACGTTTGGCCGTAATCTTCGTTCAGCAACTGTTCCAAATCCTCAATTTCAAATTTTTTGGTCGTCCTGCTCGCTTACCATTCTCGAGGTCGAAATGTCTACTCCGGAACCTTCGAAACCACTTTTTCACGGTACCGGTGGATACGGGATCTTCTCCCAACGCCTGACAGCTCATCTCCTTAACCTCAAAAGGGTTTTTTGAACGTGAAAAGCATACCGTGCCGAATATGCGCGTCATGACAACTCATTTTGCTCACTGTGCTCATGATGTATATTTTGAGGTTATGTCCAGCTGTTGGTCTAGAAAATTAGTCTACCGGGTTGGTATTATATGACACCAGACCTGAAGGAAAAGTTTTTCCGTTTGAATATTCAATACAGCTTTTTATTCTCAGGCCGCGAACTCATTTGTACACCTAATATTAGGTTGCAGTTACATTAAATTGACACGTGAAGATGAATCTAGTATGTCAATAAGCACATCAAATATGTTACCATTCAATATTGATAACCAGTTATGGTGGTTCTTTAGATAAGTGACGTTTCCGAAAAATGAGCCTAACATTTTTTTTTACATTTCCTCATTTATTGGGTTATAAATGATGATATTCAGTCGGGGGAAGCTGACCCCCCCCCCCCCCCATAAAAAGTTATGGGGTTTTGAAGATAGCGGAAACACGTGATAAATAGAGCATTTTTTAATATTTCGAAGGCTGTATTGCGTTTGTTTGGGTTTGATCGGGTTTTTTAAAAAATCGAAATTATTTTTAACGTTTTCCTCGTAAAAAAATTGTTACTGATATTTTCATCTTCCCCTAACTGAATATTATCATTTATAACCCAATAAATGAGAAAAAAAAGCAAAAAAAAATAAAAAAGTCACTTATCTAAAGAATTACCCCGGTTTTTCTTTTCGTCCTATTATGCTGAAAATTCGTGGGGCCATAAAAATGAAACAGTTCCGTGCAGTTCTTGGTGGCGAAAAATTCAACTGAACATGGTGTTCGAATTTTGATTAATTTTTTCCGTCTTCGGCTACAAGGTGTAAAAATTTTCCTTTACACTCACCAGTGTGTTTCTCGCAGCGTACCGTATCCAATGGATCTGTGACGTCATATCCTCGCTCGCGAGGTCGCATGCCACGATGAAAAACCTGAAACGCGAGATAGACAGAGGGCATAGATTTAATTATAATTTGCAACAAGTGCTCCGAAGTGAGTTCATTACTTCTGCCTTTCTGTCGCTTCTCTTTTTTGCACTGTCGTTCATTTATTTCCTTTTTTTTCGATACTCGCTCTGCGGCGAATATCAGTTTGCCGTGGATTAATGCGTGTATGAAATTATTAATGAACACCGGTGCGGTGATTCATGATGGCCTGCTAGAGGCGAGGCAACGCGAGATACGCTGATTTCTATTCCCAGGGGGTGCGAGATAGAGCACAAGTGAAAAAAGAAAGGTATAAAAACACTTTTTTTTTAAAGAGAAAAGAAATTCTTCGCGGAGAGAACGACCAGTTGCCGGCAATAAAATTTGTTTTTGCGCATTGCGATAGATATACGACCGGAGGTATTCGCGCGAGAGTGTGTGCGTGCTTTCGTACTTCGGTAATTTGAAAGAAGTGTATGCGCGCATATATAAATTCTAACTCATGATTTTACACCAGAGAGCTCAGCATTCTATAATTAGTGCACCGGGACTTTGTCGAGCATTTTTATTTTCGGCTTAAACTTGAACGTCCTTGCGAATGCGAAAGAGAAAGAGGTCCGCTCATTCCGTCGTCTCATTCTCAGCTTGTCTTAATTCCCACTTATTTTTCACGGACGCTGCAGGCACTATGGAATAAACACACACACACACACACACACACACACACACATATATATATATATATATATATATATATATATATATATATATATATATATATATATATACTTTTCTTTTCGCCAAAATATACTAATCGGATGTAAAAATAACTGGCTTGATAAAATATTTATTTTTAAGCTAACCAGAGAACGTAGGAAAAGGAATATTCGCAAGAAACAAAGGATTTTTTCAGATTTCGAAAAAGTAAGTGATACATTGCAATTCGTACTCGACCGTTCTTTCTCATATGTAAACATCGTAGAAAATTGGGCTTGACCTTAAAAAAACAAATTTTTCAAAATTTTCGAAGTGCAGCCTATAAAAAGAAGTGTTTTGGAAGCAGGATAATTGCATTTTTTGGCACCAAGAATGGCACGGAAATGTTTCATTTTTACGGCCCCACGAATTTTCGACGATTGGAAAGTATTTCATGTGCTTGATGTCATACTTGGTTCACCTTCACGTGTTAATCCAATGTAATTGACACCTAATTTAAGGCGTACAAATAAGTTCCCGGCTTGAGAGTAAAAACAGCTCTATGCAATATTTGAACTTCACATTGAACTTCACAAAATTCACATTTGTCTTTCACATATATATACATTGTAGGAAATTGGTCTTGACTTTAAGGGGCTATACACGTGTGACACTTTCGAAAAATCGATTTTTTTGCCTTTTTCGACAGTTTATACTTTCAAGAACATCCTGTAAAAATTTCAAGGCCGTACTTCCAATAATTTTATCTTGCAAAAATCGATAGTTAAATCTTTAAACGCGTTTTTCTCGAAATGAGATTTTTCAAATTTGCTGACATTGTAACTCAAAGAGCAATTATCCGATTGACTTGAAATTTGAACTGAGCACTCTTGAATATATTTACTCTACAATGACGTAGGATATTTTTTTGGATGAAAATTGACGATTTGGTATTGAAAAAAACGACCATTTTATAGGCAAGAAAACAAACTTTTTTTTCATAACTACGCCATTATGTTAGATTTTGATATTTTTCGAAAATTCTACGTCATTGTACAGGAAAAAATTTCCAGTTTAACGACATTTTTTCCTTTTTCGGTTTCAGCTACTCAATCAGCCGGAATCATGTCAGCAGTGGAGGAACTTTTTTTTGGCACCTCCGAAGGCAGCGCATAAGTCGCTTGGATCTTAATATTTTTCTATAAATAAATCATGTAAAATATTCCAAATATAGCCAAATATATTCTTAATTTTCCGAACTATTAAATTGAGTACTTTTCTTCCAAAAAATTTCCGAAAATCACCCAAATTTTCATCGTTCACACTGGTATAGCCCCTTAAGATACAGTTTTTCAAATCTTATAGTCAAACTTATAAAAAGAAGTGTTGGTAGCAGGATAAATAGTATAAAATTGTTAAGGAAGAAAAAAATAAATTGTAGACCGTTCTGAATTTACATACAGGGTATAGGTAATAGGTGTCCGAAATGACCTTAAACGACTTTGACCTCCTAATGTTTTCTATACGGGTTGAGGTGCTCGACAAGATGGTTGAAAAAAAATGTGCCATTCCATTAAAAAAAAATGGAGGTGACCTTCACCGTGCGACAACGCCTTCACCGAAATAAAAAAAAAATTGGTCGCATTTGATGGTCCCCTTGGCACTGTACAACTTTTGTCTGGAACATTTTTTTGTGACGTCGATAATTACCGAGTTATTTCGGGTGGCAGAGATAAGAGGGACACTCTGTATATACATTGTAGAATGGTCTTGACTTTAAAATTCAAATTTTCCAAAACTTTCAAAGTCAAGTTTATAAAAAGAAGGGTTAAAAGCAGGATAAAAATGTTCCGTTTATTTCGAATGCTGATAAAATGATGAAAGTAAGTTTATAAAGGCTGAGCTTGATATCAAAGACTCCTCACGTGGACTCGACGAATGTTGCGGTGAGGAGTCACGCGTCAGAATTGTACTCTCTCTCTCTCTCTCTCTCTCTCTCTCTCTCTCTCTCTCTCTCTCTCTCTCTCTCTCTCTTTCTCTTTCTCTCTCTCTCTCTCCTTCTCTCTTTCTCTCTCTCTGATTCTCTTTCTCAAAGTGCATACAGCACTCGTTACAAGTACCGATGCACCGGCTTATCGTCACAACAATAAACTCTGGTGAAGAACGTGATCGCGGTTGCGATCGCGCGTACTCGACGAGGGCTTAGCGATGTCGGTGTTCTCGATCGCGTTGCGCAGGAAGTACCAAACTCGACGCACGTAGCCTCGATGTGTGCGCGAACATCGCTCGTCGCCATGTGGCTTGCCGCTATCTAAACGATGTAAATAAGGTCGTACCCGAGAATTAAAGGGACCAGAGTGAAACATAATGGGACCGTGGTACGCGCGCACTCGAATCCATAGTACTCTTCTATATAGATATAGAGCGAACAATCCAGAGTACGCATGAAGAAAATTGCCCAGCTATATGTATACAGGGTGTCCTGTTATGAACGGATAATCCTGCAACTGTCGATAGGTCATATCATGTTCTACTATGCTGGCATTTCAGTTTAGTAAAAGTCCCACGGTTTTCGAGATTATGGGTTTTACATTCGTTTTCGAAAAAAATCATTTGCTTTTGGTTTTTCGCATGCCATTTCTACGAATGCTACGAATCGGCAATAACGAAGCAACTTTTTAAAGTGCGTAGTACATTTTTTTTACACCGCAGGCTACGAAAGTCAGATGTTCGAATTGATTTCGAAAAGGTATGAAAGTTCTGCATAAGATATTTTTTCATAAAGTTTCCTTGAGGCCTTAGGCCACAGGAACGGGTATAAAATCATGTGCGAATTTAACAATTTTTTTTTCGTATGAAAAAGTGATTTACTCATAAAATTAATTACACAACTATTTAGTATAAATATCGAGCTGTTAGAAAATATATATATATTTTTTTCCATGGAATGGCCAACTACTAATATTTTATTTTGTTGTCTTTTTTTTAGGCGCTCCGCAGCGTCACATTTAGAATCCACATTTTTTTACCTAAAACAAAAAAAAAATTCTCGTCAATCTACATTAGAATACCTAGAGAAGTACGTACGGAATTAAAAAAATATTGTTTTATTCAAAAGTTGTAGGTATTTGAACTTAAGAAATGAATTTTCAGTGAATAATTTCGTCATGACTGCTCATAAACTGCTCATAAAATGAAAAGTTTTCGATTAGTCAGAAATTCCGTACGTACTCCTCTGCGAAATGCAATTAGAAACATAACTTTTAAGTTTGAAGTAAATCGAGTGAAAATTGTTGAAGTTATTTGTCACGCCAATTGGAAAAAAGCTGTTTCGACAAGTTTCGAGTAGTCGGCCATTTTGTACATCGAAAAAAAATATATATATATTTTCTAACAGTTTGATATTCATACTAAATAGATGTGTAATTAATTTTATGAGTGCATCACTTGTTCATACGAAAAAATTGTTAAATTCGCACATGGTTTTATACCCGTTATTGTGGCCTAGGGCCTTAACATTTGAGGTTAAAAAGAAGATTTTTCTAGATGAAACACATAACCAAGAATATTGTTTTTTAAACCGGGTCAAAAAGTTATCATTAATAGAAATGGCATGCGAAAACCCAAAAGCAGATGATTTTAATCTCGAAAACCGTGATACTTTTACTCAACTGAAATTCCAGCATATGGTAAGACATGATCTGACCTATCGACAGTTGTAGGATTATCCATTCATAACAGGACACCCTTTATATAAACATTTCATGGTTAATTAGAGACTATACGTACGTGGTCGCTATAGTTGAGAAACGACACTTGCACGAATATACCGATTGCTGCGGTGATTCTGAATGAGAAAAAGAAGACACTCGTTCCCATAGTACTGAGCGATTTCGATCATATTCCGATCTTTTTAAAAAATTATACATAGCGTGTATTCGTTCAGTCTAAATTTTGACCAACACCGAATAAAATGGTCCAGTTTAACAATATTTCTAAAAAAGTTTTACACTTAAATTAAGGAGCTTAACGGAGTGAGCAATATTAATTGGTGGCTTGCCCGTAAGACGAAGTTTCCACCGAACACTGACGTGTCTACAAAAGAAATGCATAATCAATAAATCGATGACGCAAGTGAGGTCGAACAAATCATACGTCCGAGGAAAGAAGAAGAAGAAGAAAGTCTGTATTCTCTTCGTCTTTTAAGGCTCTCTATATATATTCGTCTTTCAATCCGTCTTCCTTTCCCCCAGTGTACATGTGCAACACACACATACATATACACACCGATACAAATGGTGTCTCGAGTCTTCTCTACCTCTGTGTTTGTTTAATCAGACGGGGAGCTCAGTCTTCATTACCCGCACTAATTTATCTGGCCTGTCGCCCGGCTACACTTTCTGTATGCCCTCGGAGATGGACGAGGAGGAGAGGAACGGAGAGGGAGAGAGAGAGAGAGAGAGAGAGAGAGAGAGAGAGAGAGAGGGAGAGAGAGCTTGTTTCTCTCTCCCTTTCGTCGTACCCCAGGACTGAAAGAGACGAGAGCATGTATACGTGTCCATCTTAACACAGGCGGTGTCCAAGAATTAAGGAACATACAGTAGCGACCACCCGAGTCCTGCAGTTTTCCAGCTCACATGAACTCGAGGAAAAATTGGCTAGCTCGCTTCGTTCACAGTTGGATGCGAGACGACGAAAGGAGCAATGCAACGAATCTTACACCCCTCTCACATATCTATAGGGTGTCTCAAAATGACCTGACATTAAAATTTATCAATAACACGTATCATTTATTTGAAAAGTACGAATATTCTTATTTTAATATAAGGTACAAACATGAAGGTTATGTGTGGACCACAATATCCGATAAATGGCCGCCTCGTCCCTGTTTGCAAACGTTCACACTTTTGACGAAGTTATCAATAACATTTTGGCAAAATTGCTACCTAATTTCATTAAGGGGTAAGGCCACTGTAAATTTTTTGAAAAATCGATTTTTTTTATTGGCTTCAAAAATAGTTTAAACCCTCTAGAATAAGGAAAAAAAGGTCCCGTGCGAGAAAAATTTTTTTTCCTTAGGAAATAGAGCAATTCGCAATAGTTTTTTCCTTAGGAAATAGAGCTATTCGCAAAACTTTAAACGCGTTTTTCTCGAAATACGGTTTTTCAAAATGGCACGCAGCATCACTCGAACAATTTTCATTTTTTTTACTTGAAATTTTGACCAGATGTGAACATTAACATTATCTTGAGAATGTCGATCGTGATTTTCAATAACTTTATTTATTGATTTTTTATTAACAAAAAACTAGCCGTTTTTTTCGTCAAAAATCAATTTTTTTTTCAAACGCACGCCAAATCCACAAAAATTGATACTTTTTAAAATCCGATCGACATTCTCTAGCTATAACCCTCTAGATTGATGGTTTTTTTTGTTCTAGATTCAAAAGTGCACCAGTGGTGCTGCGTGCCGCGGAGCCCTGCAAGCAAAACATGCCCCGGGAAGATAGCTGTGGAACCGCCATTTTGTTTTTTTTTGCTGTAAAAAAATTTGATAATAAAGTTTAATGTATGCCCGATAACACCCTTAAAAGTTTTTTTTCAATTATCTTCAATTTTGGAAGCAAAAAATTCGTGAAAAAACCTTTTTTTTTACCGTTACAGTGGCCTAACCCCTTAATAGTGCATCCAATTGCTTCCTTGAGCTGCGGAATGCTCTCTGGATCATTGGCATACACTTTTCCTTTCAGAAAACTCCAAAGAAAGAAGGCCAATGGCGTCAAACCGCAGGTGGCCAATTCACATCGCCACCACGCAAGATAACACGACCATGACACTCGTCTGCAATAACTATGCAGTAGAAAGAAACATTTTTTATTCAAAATTTTTGTTTCGTCAAGTTTAGCATAAATAAAAAATGAACCGTTTCAGATCTGCCAAAGCCGAATTGGAAATCAAAAAATCATTACTATCATTATTGGAGATTAAAATGATAAAAATCATCTCAAAATAATATGATTAATTCGAAAAAAATAAAAGGAAAAATGGGCCCACGATGAAACTAGTCTTAAAAATCATAGAATAGGTCACTCTGTTTTAGAGAATTTTTTGAAAAAAATAAAAAAAGGCGATCATCTTTAAAAAACATAGTTTTTACTTTAGAAGCCAAAAAAACGTTATCATTGATACTCAATCATTTTTCCATATATTTTAAGGGGTTACCCCCACTTGCGATTTTGAAAAAATCGATTTTTTTTATTGCATTTTTTTGAAGTCTAATTTGAAGTGCAGTTTTTTTTTTGATGCCCGGAATAGATTACTCTATGTAAGTTTACAAAAAAAAATATTTTCTTCGTGTAAACTGAAATTGAAACTTTAAACGCGTTTTTCTCAAAATAGCATTTCTGAAGTCGGTGACCAAGATTACTCGAACACTAATGAACCGATCTTCTTGAAATTTTGCAGGCTTATTTAATACATAAAAATGTAGTCTTTAATCGTTCGATTTTTTTCTAAAAAAATGGCCGTTTTATAGCCAAAAAACGGCCGTTTTTTTCGTTAAAATCGAACCATTAACTTTGACTGTCCGCCATTTTGTGAAAAATGAATATTTTTTAAAATCCTTCGATTAAAGACTAGTTTATACTTATATTTGACTAAATCCATCCGCATTTTTCTTTTCAGATGATCCACTTCGCCGCAATGTTGGTCACCGCAAACCGTGTATATAAAAACATTATTTCATTGACGGCCATTTGCCACTAAACAATGTAATATTTTTCAATCAAAAAATTACTGAAAGTTCTTCAAGATGTGTTCTTTAAGATGGTATATTGATCGATTAAAAAAGTTTTTTAGTTTTCTTTAAAAAAATTCATGAAAAAGGCCTTTTTTGCGCCACAAGTGGGGGTAACTCCTTAACGAAAGTATGTTTCGAAATGAAAAAAGTTATATATCGACATTAGTCGATATATCAGCGTTTAAACGTTCCCAAAACATCGGAAATCGACATTTTTTGGAAAATTATAACTCCCAAAAGAGAAGAGATAAAAATCTAAAAATTGGTGTCGATATTCCTTTCATGGGATACAACTTTACAACAAAAAAAAAATCAGGAAAATATACAATAGTCGGGGTCACGAGCTAGGTGAAATGGCGTGGAATATCCCACATACATGTGTGTATATGCACTCGTGTATATTACGTATTAAAGTGGACTCTATCGCGGGGGAAGTTAATTGAAAAAATTGCGTCGGTTCGATTAACATTAATTCGACGGCGGAGTTGATGAAAAGATACGGGGTTGCAGTGTGTACGTGGAGGGGTTGGGGGGAAGGTTTGAGGGTTGCAAAGAGAACAGTCACGTGTCTGCAGCCAGTATTCCGAGAAACGAACGAAGCGCAGTGTCTTATCGATGCAGAGACATAGATAGAGAGAGGATCCATGAGGGGTATGGGTGACGTAGGATTGTGATAGTTGGCTATGGTGATGGTTCGGCTCGTTGTACACTTCGACTAGGTTGGTAGCGCCGTGGGATGGCAATATTCGTTAAGTCTCGCTAAGACCCCAGTGTGACTCGACATATATAGTACGGTAATTCGGATTTCTTGCCCTCGCTTCTTTCTTCTTCGCCAAGCTCTTGCCTTTTTCTTCAGCAGGCATCAAGCTCCACTACCACCCGAGACACGCTGACACTCTCTTTTCTATTCGCCACCGCGCATTTAATACTCGCGGACTACACGCGGCTACGCCATCCAGTTGCTCCAGCGAACCCTCCGCGTCCTCGCGATCGTGATCCTATTCCAGTTACGGCATCGAGACCATCACATACCCGTCCACATCCATGACGGTCCATGGATGTGTATACACACACAGACACCTATAAAACACCGCTGAATTACAACTGCCAGTGACGTATCCCTTTCCACGCGTATCAGTGTTTTGGCTCCGTGGGTCTTTCAATGTCCCATCACCCGAGCAAGCGAGCTTTTGGCCCAGGATCAACCCGTCAATAAGGCGCGTGCTTAATTTGCGGATTAGCTTGCTTGACATCAATCCTGCGAATACTATCGTCCCGTTGTTCTATGTTATCCCTCGTAACGTCGCTCCAACGTTACTTCATCTTCGCGGGCTCGAAGAGCTTTTCGTCATTTCGAGAAAGAGCGGAAAAGCCCAATCTTTGTCTCCTTTTGTGATGCTGGCTCTCTCGCATGTTTTAGGCCAGGATCGAATCCGCGATGAGAACAAGCGGACCAGGAGTATGGGAGCTAGAAGATGAAATTTCGCGGGTTTTTCGTATAAGTACGTTGTAGGGTAGGGTCCCCGTTCTTTCGATGAGCTCGATCCAGAGCAGCAGAGTTGGGAAGAGTACGTATCCGGAATTTCTTGCCGATTTGACTAACCAGGAACATGACTTAAGGGGTTACCCCCACTTGCGATTTTGAAAAAATCGATTTTTTTTATTGCATTTTTTTTAAGTATAAGTATCCGGGCCCATACAGAAGTATGGGCCCGGAATAGATGACTCTATGTAAGTTTACAAAAAAAATATTTTCTTCGTGTAAACTGAAATTGAAACTTTAAACGCGTTTTTCTCAAAATGGCATTTCTGAAGTCGGTGACCAAGATTAGTCGAACACTAATGAATCGATCTTCTTGAAATTTTGCAGGCTTATTTAATACATAAAAATGTAGTCTTTAATCGTTCGATTTTTTTTTTCGAAAAAAATGGCTGTTTTATAGCCAAAAAACGGCCGTTTTTTTCGTTAAAATCGAACCGTTAACATTGACCGTCCGCCATTTTGTGAAAAATGAATATTTTTTAAAATCCTTCGGTTAAAGACTAGTTTATACTTATATTTGACTAAATCCATCCGCATTTTTTTTCAGATGATCCACTTCGCCGCAATGTTGGTCACCGTAAACCGTGTATATAAAAACATTATTTCATTGACGGCCATTTGCCACTAAACAATGTAATATTTTTCAATAAAAAATTCATGAAAAAGGCCTTTTTTGCGCTACACGTGGGGGTAACGCCTTAAGGCGGAATGTACATTTAGACAGGAAAAAATAAGCAAAATTGAGGGATTTTTTAAAATAAAAATCACTTATTCTACAATTATCAAACTATAGGTATACTTTGATAGTATATTTGAGTATACAAAACAATTTTTTTAAATTAATTCACCATCAAAATGACGGACTTTTATTTGCAAAAAAGTTCAAACATTTTTTCAGTTAGAACATGTATAGTTTCTATGTGACGGTAATTAAAATGAAGAAAATGGAAATTTAAGAAAATAGCACGCATTTACAAAAAAAATCAACATTTCACGCAGCATTTCTGTAAAATGTGGATTAAAAAAGTAGTTTTTTTCCCAATTCTTCAAAAACAATTCTCGTTAAGTAGAAGGTATCAATATTATCAATATTTCTGCCAAGTTTCAACTCAATCGGCTTAATAGTTTTTGAGTATTCCTGCACGCCAATTTCGATAATGCAGTTTTGAGAAAAACGCGATTGAAATTTACGCCCGCTCGAAATCCGAGCGTTGAGGCTCAGCGTTGACGGGCTGAATCGTTTAAAGTTTTACGAATTTCGTTTTGAAACTTTGGGAAAATATTCTACATACATAGTTCTATCGGTTTAAGAAAAAAAAAAGAAATCGGTTTTTTGATCGTTGTAAATGTATATCCCGCCTTAAGGGGCCTTCTCACTTTAGACGCTAAAAAGCCTATTTTCATGCATTTTTTGATAGGTTTATATTATAGAGGTTGATATAAAGGTTGTTACACTTGATAAATACACTTTCAAAATATTCAACATACATTTTAAAAAATTACTTAATTTTTGTAGCCCAAACAAACTTTAAACGCGTTTTTCTCGAAACATCGTATTTCGACGGCTTGTCAATATCTCTTCGAAACTACTGAACCGATCCTTATGAACTTTTAACCAAATATTCTTTATAACTATAGCTGTAGCGCATATAAAGGATTTTTTAAATTTTGATATTTACTATTTTTTTGTTGCCAAAAAACGGTGAAAAGAACAGGTTTTTTTGTTTTGTCGACCTACCATTTTTTAGGACATCTTTTTAACTACCATTTTCGTCTATAAATAATGACTCAAATAAATACATTTTTTAAAATGTATTTCGAAAGTGTATTTACTGAGTGTGACAACTTTTATATCAATATCTATAATATAAACCTATTTAAAAAATAACGAAAATAGCCTTTTTTATCGTCTAAAGTGAGAAGACCCCTTAAGTTCCTGCCTTCGATTGTGTTGAAACTGATATATGGGATAAAGCATTGAAAAATATTAGACACGTATTTTTTTTATCCGCGGAATAGGGGTTATAAGGGGGGAAACTACCCCTCAAAGAAAGGCATGTTGGGGATGATTTTGCAGTTTCACCCACACGCAGTCCACTGATCTGAATTAAACAAAAACCAAAGCTCTTCTAATGTAAAACAATGAAAAATTCACTATCGAAGTATTGAAGGAAACAATTAAAAGGTGACATGCCTTTCTTTGTGGGATGTTGTATGAGTTTCAACAAAATCGAAGCCGGACACTTAAGTGATGTTCCTTGTAAAGTTAGTAAAAAAATCATCGAAGATCGAAAAGATCAGTAAAAAAAATCGCGGTGCCGGAAAAAGCGGTATGATTTTTTGTCAAGTGACTACTGGTGAGACCCGTGCCACCATTTCAAGTTACTATACAGGGTTTTCAAATGAATGTAAATTTCATAGTAAGTGTCGTTAGCGGTTCATTTAAGACATTTCTTTGCTTTTTTTATAATTGGCTATTATAAACTAATTCACTGATATGTCGACGGCAGCAAAGCGAAGACGAGTTTATTCGAACTACCCGAATACATTCTGTTCTGTATGCGGAGAGTATGTTATTCATAAATTTGAAAAAAAAACGATTGCAGATTTCGAGAACAGTGCTTTTTTCTTATGTCAGGAAAGAAATAAAGGACCAAGATAAATCCGCGGAAAATCCTGGCTGCTCCAGTCAAGAGCGACGACAACGCTTCCACAAAGACATAAAAATCGTGGAAAGTGGGTATCAGGAACGATGGGACACACACCCATGATGGCTAATCCACGTGTGGAGTTTGATGCGTCACTGCCTAGAGACGTCTGATTCAAGAAAATCACGGAAAAGAAGCTTACTCAATGCCAAAATATTCACCACAACTTACGTTTATCAATGAAATTAGATTTCATTAAAAAAAATGTGTACACCCGAGTTCTTACGTAGAATATCAATACTAACCCTTTGCACTCGGGGCCTTTTTGGCTCGGATAAAAAACCGTGAGCGAGAGTCACCTCTCGAGTGCAAAGTGTTAAATTAGGATCAGTATGAACATAAGATTGAGACAAAATATCCAGTTTCGCGGCATTATATTGGCTGCTGAGCTGTGTAATTGGTGCGACTAATTCAGACTACGACATCACACTGGCCAGCAGGACCCATCAACATCCAAACCTATAGACGTCCTCCTCCAGACATGGGGCATGCTTGCATCCACTCAAATGAGCATTGCTTCACACTAATCCCCATGGTTCAATAGTGACACGAAAGCGCACTTTCAGATTATCTTGTCCTGCAAAAGTTCGCTGATCAAGCGATGATTCCGACTCCAAAAGTTCGCTGATCAAGCGACGAGAGTTAAAACCCGCACTGTCAGAATACGAGATACGTGAAAATGACAAGAACGTTGTAACAACAATCAGTCGAGGCTGTTCCCGTGAGCGCATCGGTAGGGACATTGTATCGGATATATGTAACGGCTTACCGAGGGTCATTGTTCAACCGTTTTGGGGTCGAGAGAATGACCAGTATGCGATGCTGGTACCGGGTTATTCTTCATCTCCCTCTGTGCGCGCTCTCTAAGCATGAGAACCCAAAGATTGAAACAATGGGCTGGCAAACCTGTTGGAAACAATGGACACGGGCCTCTACTCACCCCTGCTCTCTGCCGGGGTCGTCGCACACCTCTTTGCTCCTCTGCCACTGCGATGATGATTCAATATATACGTATACACACATTCATACGCGTATATCTCTACGCGCATATACATATATGTGTACATATACACGGATGTGCGTCTCCCGTGTCGCTCGGGGGGATGAACAGTTGGGTGACTTTTTTTCGCGCTCTTTAGTCCGCTCTCATCAACCTCATCGAGAGAAAGAAAGAAGGAGAGGGAGGGTAAATGAAAGAATACCCGGCGCGTTCATTGTGTCGCCCAACTATATTGCAACATGTGTGCTGGCCCACCTCTCTCATCTGGACTTTTTTCCAGATTCGATCTCGGTCTATCTTTACACGCGGTTACACACAGCTCTCTATATATATATATACGTATGTATACATAGTAAATACCGTACAGCACATACAACTTTTATAATACTCCATTTCGATTCAGCGAGCAATTTCGATCACACCTCTAATTGTTCGAAACAATTTAATCCCTCTCCCTCTCGATTCCTCTTCACTTTGCTTCGTTCCATTTCTTTTATTCCATACTTTTTCCGTCGAGAATTTTCGCTTCGTCAGCTTTCTCTAATATCCTCTGGGCAGTGTCGCTGCGACGTTGAGGTCAGCGCCACGTCTTTTTCTCCTCGACCTCCCTTCACCACCACCCCCCGCTCAATCCATCCACTTCTCTCTTTCTCCCACATTAATCTTATGTTATTTTCTACTAGATTCTTACCAAGGTGAGACCAACAGCCTCCAATACAGCATATTACCGGGACTTAGCTAATTTCCTTCCTGGGATTCCTCCCCTTTTTCTCGTTCGAAGCCACTACTCTTCGTTCCATTTTCACTCTTCTTCTGATCGCGCGGGGACACACACCAGCCCGATGAAAACGGCCGTACTTCGAGGCTAACATACATGTACGTAGATTCTACCATACTCAGATGTAGTAGAGTCACCCCAAGAGTATGTAGATGTATGTGATCTGCCGACAGACACACCCACACCCACCCACCTACACACACACACACACACACACACACACACACACACACACACACACACACACACACACACACACACACACACACACACACACACACACACACACACACACACACACACACACACACACACACACACACACACACACACACACACACACACACACACACACACACACACACACACACACACACACACACACACACACACCTACACACACACACACTCACACACACACACACACTCACACACACACACACACACACACACACACACACACACACACACACACAACGAATATACAAGAACGTATACTATCCCAAATCGGTACAAAACCGGCGATCCACAATGTGTTGAAACACACACCTATGGAGATTGCAGGGGTATGGTCGAGAGAAAAGCGCGATAAGGGTGTGTGAGGGCGAAGAGAGCGAGAGAAAAGAAGCGGTCAGGCCACACGAAGGCGCTGTACACGGCTTGGTCAGTGCTCCTTACTTAGAGGGTGGCAAGTCTGTTCTTAATTAACGCTCGCCTCTTTCGCGCGCTGCAATCCTCCGCCTTCTCCCCGACGTTACGCCGTAATGAGGGTGCTACTGCGTGTATCGGTGTATGGCCTCGCCAGTCTATTTGTGTGTATATGTCTGTGTGTGTGTGTGTAAACGCGCACAGAAATATCACGCCACCACGTTTACACGTATTTTGCCGTTTCTGCTGTACGGATGGGAAACGTAAGGGCACAACTGGTATGATTCAACACGCAAACTGAAGGCGTCCGACGAACCTTTGGTTTTTACTAGTATAGCACTGCGGACACATTCGTGAGTTTGTATATATGTATACGCACATGCACAATTTGCCGTGCAACTCGGAGAAGGCGAAGCGAAAAGTTGGTGTGGGTGACCCAGATGAGACGCGCCCAGTCTAGCTAATTCTTTTCTTCCGCGCACCCGCGTTTGCCACCGACCGCTGAAGTAGATAGCCATGTGCCACCTGATACTCGTGTGGGTTTCTTTTTCAATGTAGGTTATATATTTTTTACTCGTATACGTGCACACATACGTGCACATGCATGTATGTGCATGTATATATATTCAGCTATCTACAGCCCAACGTACTTATTCCCTTCGTGTGCAGTTCCTGCGATTCTAAACGTATCTATATGCGTTACTCT
>OX101784.1:51973759-52061259 GCA_944452715.1 Ophion slaviceki
TTGAACAAAAGTCTGAAATTACTCATCCGATTGGTCGTTGTCCCATTGTACAGAAGGAAGTACACATTTTTTCCCTAACTGCGTCCACCTTTGCTGGAGTCTCGGGTTAGCGTTTAACCCTATGTTGACACAGTGGGTCATTTCGACCCGGACGAATTTGAAATAAAATACTGACTTTCCCAAAATTAAAAGTTTTCATCAGTTTTTTTACAAAAATTCAAGTTCATACTTTCCAAATTCCAGTTATGCAGACATATTGGGAAATGTTTAGAGTGTATAAAATACTAACTTTCCCAAAATTAAAAGTTTTCATAATTTTTTACATCAATTCAATTTCATACTTTCCAAATTTCAATTATGCAGACATATTGAAAAATGTTTAGAGTGTATACCTTATTTTCATCAATAAAAACCGACCGGAGGGTTGTTCATGGGAGTTGGATGAAGTACTATGTGGGTTAAATTGACCCAGTGGGCCAAAATGGTGGCCAAATATTAATGTGTTAACGAAGACGTAAAAAAATGTGACGTCTGTTTTTAACGTCTTTGTACTCGAAATTGACGAGACTGGATTATATTTCCCCTTGATTTGTCGGTGCACACGTCGACGAGGCGAACGTCGTGCGTTTGTGATCATGAAAAACGAGAAACGAAAAGGATATGAAAATTATGGGTTTGAGGAGCGCACGCTTCGCGAGTATAGTTCTCGCGAAGGGTCTCGTTGTTGTACGTTGACGAAGTCGAGGCCTGTTAAGGGTTGGTCTCTCTCATATATATATGTACGTATATGTACATATATACAGGGTGTCCTGTTATGAATGGATACTCCTGCAACTGTCGATGGTTCAGATCATGCCCTACTAATGCTGAAATTTCAGTTTAGTAAAAGTCTCACGGTGTTCGAGATAAAAATCATCTGCTTTTGTTTTTTCGCATGCCATTTCTACAAAAAAAAATAACTTTTTTTACCCGGTTCTTAAAAAATACTCTCAGTTATTTGTTTGATCTAGAAAAGTCTTCTTTTCAACCTTAAGGGAAGTTTCTGCCTTGTTGGGCGAAAAAATGTTCGATTTTTCACCAATTTTTGATGCGAAACGTATTGAATATAGAATGTCGATATTCGGTATGTTGACTAAGCTGTCTGTATTGAACATCAAAATATTTTTTAAAGTTTGACAAAACATGCCGGTTGGAGTGGAAGGAACCACGTATGTCGGTGCGCTGGCGATGATATTCTTCGCTTGCGGAAGTCCTAAGTCCCGGACAGGTGATCTGAAGCAAAAAAATCTAACGTATTTTTACTTTGTACAATATTGTGTATAAGTTGAACTAGAATCAAGAAGAAAAATTGAAAAATAAAAAAATAGTGAGCGATCGGAAGGAAGTTTGTTTTTTTTTCAAAAATGTTCGCAGTTTTTTTGTTAATTAAATGAAAACTTTTAGATATTTTTGGATAATTCTAGTTCAACGTATACACAATATAGTCCAAAGTAAAAATATGTTTGATTTTTTGCTTCAGATCACCTGTTCGGGACTTAGGACTTCCGGAAGCGAAGAATGTCATCGCCCGCGCACCGACATACGTGGCTTCTCCCACTCCCACCACCATGTTTTGTCAAACTTTAAAAAATATTTTGATATTCAATAAAGACCTCTTAGTCAACATAACAAATATCAACATGCTATATTTAATACTTTTTGCATAAAAAATTGGTGAAAAATCGAACAATTTTTGGCCCAACAAGGCAGAAACTTCCCTCAAATGAAAAGGAAACTTTATGAAGAAAGATCTTCCGCAGAATTTTCATACAAACCAATTCAAACATCTAACTTTGTTAGCCTGCGGTGTAAAAAAAATGTACTACGCATGTCGTGCCAATGACTTAAGGAGGTACACCAGCTTCAGCAAAATGGTGATAGATCAATAAAATTTGGTGAATATATTCTTTAGTATTATTCATGTAGATACAAATTTTTTCAGATTTTTTGGTTGTGCTGTTTTCTTACAAATAATTCACAAGCGTTTATTCTTATACCCGGAATATATACCTATATCTATAAAAACGCTATGCTTATACACGTGAACTTCAATGTTCAATTACTCGATAACGGCACAATGAAAAAATCTGAAAAAAATTGTATTGACATATATAATACTAAAGAATATATTCACCAAATTTTATTGATTTATCATCATTTTGAAATTTTACCATGGTTTAGCATGGCAACATTGTATGAAGCTGGTGTACCTCCTTAAAAAAGTTGCTTAGTTATTGTCGATTCATATCATTTGTAGAAATGGCATACGAAAAACCAAAAGCAGATGATTTCTTTCAAAAAGAACATAAGGCCCAAAAAATTGAAAATCGTGGCAACCAAAATTCCAGCATATAGCAAGACATGATCTGACTCATCGACAGTTGCAGGATTTTCCATTCGTAACAGAACACCCCATATATATATATATATATATATATATATATATTAGGGTGATTCGTTTCAGGGCAACTTTTTTTTTTGACCCATCGTGCCCGAAATCCTTTAGTTGGTACCCAAAAACGAACTTTCGTGAAAGGGGAGTGTTGTCAAAAAATATTTAGAGGTCGCGAATCAAAATGGAAGGTTTCCCATTTGATTAACATTGGAAAAAATGTTTTTCTCATTATTAGTGTTACCATTCCGCGAATTTTGATATCGCGATATTTTCCAAGTGGGTTCTCATAGGAAATATGATACTCCACAATAAAGTTCGTTGAGCCATGGCCGTAAATTCAACCGTTTCAGCGGCATCATTATTTCAAGTGAATACTGTGCAAAATACCTATTCAAACGGCTGTAACGCCTAAGCTATTAGATATGTCGAAAAAAATTAAGATGAGAACTTTGTAGAGAAAGTAATTTTCTACAAAAAAGTCTTATAAGCCGAGCCCGAAAATTCAACTCTTTCTCAGCTATAGGTGGATGAAGTAAAATAAATAGATTTTTTTTTTAAACAAAAACAAATCTATTTATTTTACTTCATCCACCTATAGCTGAGAAAGAGTTGAATTTACGGGCTCGGCTTATAAGACTTTTTTGTAGCAAATTACTTTCTCTACATAGTTCTCATTTGAATTTTTTTCGATATATCTAATAGCTTAGGCGTTACAGCCGTTTGAATAGATATTTTCACACAATATTCACTTGAAATAATGATACCGCTGAAACGGTTGAATTTACGGACATGGCTCAATGAACTTTATTGTAAAGTATCATATTTCCTATGAGAACCCACTTGGAAAATATCGCGATATCAAAATTCGCGGAATGGTAACACTAATAATGAGAAAAACATTTTTTTCAATGTTAATCAAATGGGAAACCTTCAATTTTGATTCGCGACCTCTAAATATTTTTTGACAACACCCCCCTTTCACGAAACTTCGTTTTTGGGTACCAACTAAAAGTTTTCGGGCACGATGGGTCAGAAAAAAAAGTTACCCTGAAACGAATCACCCTAATATATATATATACGTGGGCAAAGAATATTTCGAACCCATTACATGTATGCAATACCGTCTATCAGCACATCTAGCCGTTTGGGTACTATCCTCCAATTTGTTGTGTCCCAATTTTCGATTTTGCACGCAGAATGGTCCCTGAAATGACAATTGCACAAATATACTCATATATATAAATATTTATGAGGATATCTGTATTTTTAGATAATGAGTATAATTAGTTAACGTAGTTCGGTCCCTGAAATGACAATTGCACAAATATACTCATAAATATGAGTATTTATGAGTATATTTGTATTTGTAGATAATTACTACAATACTCATTATCTAAAAGTGATGTTAAAAACATCTTACACAATGCCAAGCATGGGGACAATAGGCTACTATGTGACCGGTCCCCGAAATCGACAGTCTTCAAAATTCTCTTCCCCCATATACATACACACATGTCATTTTTCGATTCACTCACGCTCGACTCTCCAAGAGTTCCGGCTTATAATCAAACCTTAGCACGGTTCTTCGTTTTTTTTCTTTCTTATTCATCCTGCGTTCTCATTCGTTCGAGCTCATCCCCAAGCCATTTATCGATTGGGTTTGTACAATAATTACCGCTGGCGCATTAGGAGTTCTTATACTAACCCCGAGGATCAACCGAATCACGAGGAAACCTTCACTATCCTGGCGTATCTATGTAGGCCTTGAGATATCCGGGCTCACACCCCTGGTAAACGACTATAGACGCGGTCGCGGAACCATCGCACACACACGCACAGAATCGACCTAAGGCTGGTATAGAAAAGTGCCGGGCCAAGTTTTCTAACGGCCATATGAGCCGGAACGTCATTGTCGTTTAATCTCGATGAGATCCAAACGCTCTTTTTTACTGCGCCCATGTATATATATATATATATATATATATATATATCAATTTGTGCGGAATTGAACGAAAAAAACGTATTTTCATTAAAAATAATTGTTGTCGAAGCCGAATTGGAAATCACACAATCATTAACAACATTATTGGAGATGAAAATGATAAAAATCTTCTAAAAAATATAATTAATTCGAAAAAAATGGGCCCACGGAGAGCCTGGTCTTAAAAATCATATAATAGGTCACTCTATTGTAGAGCATTTTTTGCAAAAGATAAAAAGAGGTAATCATTTTTCAAAAAAATAGTCTTTGCACTTTAGAAGCAAAAAAACGTTGACATTGATAATGGATAATTTTTTCATATTTTTTAACGAAAATATGCTGCCAAATGAAACGAAATTATATAGTGACATTTGTCGATATCTCAATCAGTTTAGGATTGATCAGCGTTGAAACGTTTCCAAAACTTCGGAAATCGACATTTTTTGGGAAAGTTATAACACCCAAAAGGGAAGAGAAAAAAATCTAAAAATTGATGTGGATATTCCTTTCATCGCGTACAATTTTACAAAAAAAATCAGGAAAACCATAAATAGTGGGGGTCACGGGCAAGGTGAAACGGCGTGGAATCTCCCATATATAAATGTATACTTATGTATGTTTACATCGATTCCGTTTTATTTGTTATTCATAAGAAAACACAGCTTTTATATTCTCCATGCAGCCGAGGCAACAAAATCTCTATACTAAAGTCCTTCACAGAAATTTATCAAATCGCTTATGCACTGGAAAACTGTCATAACACAAAAATACCGTTTTGAGAAAAACGCATTTTCATTTTTTTTTCCATTCGCGAGGCCACTGCGACGTAAATATTTATTTGAATGAGCCTGTAACTATTTCATTTATCGTGAAATTTGTTAACCTTTTTGAGGGCTATAAATAACATGTAGTCATTCTCAAAATACGATTTTTCTGTGTTATGACAATTTTTAGAGGATGAGCGAAATGCCATTAGCGCGCTTTCTTCGCTTGAAAACTCGCCTGGTGATTTCTGCGGAATGGGATCGATGGACCATTACCGGGGGTGAGAATGCGATTCAGCCAGACTTTGGGAAAATTCATCTAGATGGGTCAACGTCACAATTGGTTACTACGAATTAATAATCTGCCACTAATAAATGATATATTATTATTATTATTATATTATTATTATTATTGTTATTAATATTGATCAATAATAATAATAATATTATATTATATTATTAATATTATATCTAAATTATAAATTATATTATTATTGTTATTATTAATAGATTATTTTTACTTAGTATTGCAATCTTCGGAAATATTGTGGCAAATTGTAAAATTCGGTATGCTTTCAACGCCCATTAACCGTGTTAATGCTCCGAATTCGAGGCTTTTGTTGACTACACATTAGTTTTACGGCAAAGTAAAGGAATGGTCCGCTGATGAGCAGGAATGGCAATCATTCGAAATTATCGTTCACCACGCCCGCTCAGCCCGGCTAAGGGATGAAGACTGCATTCCAAAATTTCGTCTTAAGGGGCCAGTTTACCTTGAAAATTTCGAAAAATCGAACGCAAGCAAGACTCGAAGAAATCGACGATGATGAGCAATCAGAAGGGATTTTGTACGGTGCAGGAATTGCCGATTGAGTTTAGGGAAGAGTTTTTCATAGTATAAACTTCAAACGCGTTTTTCTCGAAACAACGTTTTCAACATCTAGCTCCATCGTATCTCTAAAAGTGATAAACCGATTCTCTTGAAATTTGAACCACATATTGTAAACATGATTCGCAACAAGATGACCCTCGATGGTTTTAAAATTTTGATTTTTACTCTTTTTTTGCGAAAAACTGCGAAAAAACGCGTTTTTTTTACTTTTTTCGTTTTTCATCTGCCATTTTTTTATTTTTTGATAAAACTTTTGATAAAACTTTATATCCGAGGGTCATTTTGTAGCTGGTGTCATACTGAATCTAATGGACTTTGATTTTTTTGTTTCAGACAAGCCCTTGCCGAGTTGTGATGGAGCTACCCAGCCCACCTATTTTTGAGGCGTTACGTTAAACTATAGTTTTTGTACTTAAAAATAATAAAAATTAATTACATTTTTTTTAAATGTATTTTAAGACTATTTGTGAAGCCCAACAACTTTTATATTCATATCTTTTATAAAATCCTAAAAAAAATCGCTAAAATAGCCTTTTTTCGTGGCTCCAAAGTGGACTGGCCCCTTAATACTCGGATTTCTTCGAGTTTTTCAATGATACCCTACTATTACGATAGAGTTCAGGAAAACCGCAAAAATTAGCCAAAACAGCAAAAATCCAAACAGACTTTCAATATAATCATTTAAGGGGTTACCCCCACTTGCGATTTTGAAAAAATCGATTTTTTTTTATTGCATTTTTTTGAAGTATAAGTATATCCGGGCCCATACTTCTGTATGGGCCCGGAATAGATGACTCTATGTAAGTTTACAAAAAAAAATATTTTCTTCGTGTAAACTGAAATTGAAACTTTAAACGCGTTTTTCTGAAAATGGCATTTCTGAAGTCGGTGACTAAGATTACTCGAACACTAATGAACCGATCTTCTTGAAATTTTGCAGGCTTATTTAATACATAAAAATGTAGTCTTTAATCGTTCGATTTTTTTTTCGAAAAAAATGGCCGTTTTATAGCCAAAAAACGGCCGTTTTTTCTCGTTAAAATCGAACCATTAACTTTGACTGTCCGCCATTTTGTGAAAAATGAATATTTTTTAAAATCCTTCGATTAAAGACTAGTTTATACTTATATTTGACTAAATCCATCCGCATTTTTTTTCAGATGATCCACTTCGCCGCAATGTTGGTTACCGCAAACCGTGTATATAAAAACATTATTTCATTGACGGCCATTTGCCACCAAACAATGTAATATTTTTCAATAAAAAAATTACTGAAAGTTCTTCAAGATGTGTTCTTTAAGATGGTATATTGATCGATTAAAAAAGTTTTGTAGTTTTCTTTAGAAAAATTCATGAAAAAGGCCTTTTTTGCGCTACAAGTGGGGGTAACGCCTTAAAATTGTCATCCACCAGGTCTGCTCGGTCCAGATAACGTACGAACCCATCTAACAGGAAAACTGCTTTCCGAAATGTCAAAATCTTTGCGTTTGTTTACTTTTTTTCAATAACGCATTACTATTACGACAGAGTTGAGAAAAACCGCACAAATCAGCTAAAAACCCAAACAACTAAATTCATTTTCAACATTATCATTTCTGATTGTCCTTAACGAAGCCTGATTCAATTGAGACTGGATTCTGAAATATCGTATGAGCATTGCGCACGAATCGACAAATATTTCCCACATGCTCGAATCGCTTCTTCGAATCACGTTTCTATACGTCATTGGCTCGAAAACTCGTATCTATGCACCCACGTACATGTATCCCTCTTGCTCTACATCACACGCCTTAAAATTAGCCCCTGGTCGCGTTTTATCACCGTCAGGATCAGCGCTTTGCGTATGAGCGCAATCGAAATTCCGCGCAATGTTTAATATGCGGGAAGAAAATCTTCGCGCCTCCACGAGTGACGGCAACTTTTCGTAGCTTCTCGTTCTTTGCGGATTTGTACGAGACCTCGGCTTAGCAGACATATCGGGATGAAGAGCTCGGTGGGTTCGCCAGCTAGTTCGTATATAGTGCATGTACGTACAAACGCATTTCAACGTTACTATAGATAGACTTAAGGGTACTATAATATCATGGCGTATAACGCATTGCATGTGTACACTGATGCATATGTATGCACACATGTGCATGTGTGTGTGTGTGCATGCATGGAGAAATGTCTGGGATAGATTGCCCAGTTCGTGCTGTATAACTTACAAGCACGGAATCGACAGTGTTGGTAGAGTGGGTGGTGGGACTCATGTTCGCTTCTTGCGGGATATTTCTGTATCTAATTATAATCCATGGTTGAGGGAGAACGAAGGCAATCGCCTAAAATTAGAGCATATATTCTAGCCGGTACTCTTCTCTCTCTCTCTCTCTCTCTCTCTCTCTCTCTCTCTCTCTCTCTCTCTCTCTCTCTCTCTCTCCCTCTCTCTCTCTCTCTCTCTTTTTCTCTCCCCCCCCCCTCTCATTCCTCTCTCCGTTTCTCCCATTTCCAAACCAGTGATATTTTATATTTATTACTGACGGGTTTCTTCTGCCCGAACCCCTTTGATCGCATTTTTATGTTGAGATTTATTGAGAGCTTTTTGTACATTCATAAAATTCTTGATTTCGCTTCAAAATACGTATTTCACAACGGGAAAAGAAGACACACATAAACTTGCCCCAAATAATTGTTTTAAGGACACGACACTTTTTTCAGCATCAATCCTTCATAGCGAGAATATCGGGGAGAATATATATATATATATATACACACACACACATTAGGGTGATTCGTTTCAGGGTAACTTTTTTTTTGACCCATCGTACCCGAAAACCTTTAGTTGGTACCCAAAAACGAAGTTTCGTGAAAGAGGGGTGTTGTCAAAGAATATTTAGAGGTCGCGAATCAAAATTGAAGGTTTCCCATTTGATTAACATTGAAAAAAAAAATTTTCTCATTATTAGTGTTACCATTCCGCGAATTTTGATATCGCGTTATTTTCCAAGTGAGTTCTCATAGGAAATATGATACTTTACAATAAAGTTCCGTGAGCTATGTCCGTAAATTCAACCGTTTCAGCGGTATCATTATTTCAAGTGAATATTGTATGAAAATATATATTCAAACGGCTGTAACGCCTAAGCTATTAGATATATCGAAAAAAATTCAAATGAGAACTATGTAGAGAAAGTAATTTGCTACAAAAAAGTCTTATAAGCCGAGCCCGTAAATTCAACTCTTTCTCAGCTGGAGGTGGATGAAGTAAAATAAATAGATTTTTTTGTTTAAAAAAATCTACAAAATTCTACAAAATTCTCATCTGAATTTTTTTCGATATATCCAATAGCTTAGGCGTCAAAGCCGTTTGAATAGATATTTTCGCACAATATTCACTTGAAACAATGATACCGCTGAAACGGTTGAATTTACGGCCATGGCTCAATGAACTGTACTGTGGAGTATCATATTTCCTATGAGAATCCACTTGGAAAATATCGCGATATCAAAATTCGAGGGAATGGTAACACTAACAATGAGAAAAACATTTTTTTCAATGTTAATCAAATGGGAAACCTTCAATTTTGATTCGCGACCTCTAAATATTTTTTGACAACACCCCCCTTTCACGCAAGTTCGTTTTTGGGTACCAACTAAAGGTTTTCTGAGGAGTCTGCGGTATTTGAAGCGAATTTTTTTTTTGCATATATGAAAATAAGATTCAGCTAACGACGGAATCGCACGGGTTATGAATTACACCGGTCAACGCAAGTTTTGAGTCTGGGTTGTGGATGTCAAATTTTGATGTTCTCTACCTAACTAATAAAAGAACAACTAGTTTTACTAGATAAAGTTTGCTTGTGTTATTCGAACGTGCTGCTTGCCTTATCAACGAAAAACTTCACGACTCATTTGTCAACGTAAAAAAGACAAACGCAAACTTTATAAGTAAAAAATGAAGATTTTGGTTATTATTCGATGTTTACAATAAAAAATTATTTATCAAAATATAAATTCAAATGTTTGTTTCTTGACCTGTGTTATCGTTCTACATTTTGGCTATTAAGGCAGTGGAATTGAAGACGAGAAATGCCCGACAGCTTTCGAGAAAAAGAAGGGTTAGCGGGTGGACGACAGGGATTTGAAGAAAAGTTCCCAAAGGAGTTAAGGACCTCATTTCTCTCTCTCTGTCTTTCTCCTCGTGGCCAAACCGGAAACGCGTAAAGATTACAAAGGTTTCTCCGTGTGGGATATTAGCTGTAGTTGAAGGTACTCGATGGTGCCTAGAGCTTTTTCCCTTTCTCCCTCCTTCTATGGCTGTTGAGCTCGGTATAAGATCCCGCTTTGATCAACGGGGGCAGATAATTAGCCGCACGAATGCCGCGCACCTACCTCGGAATACATACACCTGCTATACCTGTGCTTTTTCACAAACGAGAGGGTTGAGAGCGAGGTAAATGCGAATAACAAAAAAAAAACAAGATATACTATAAAACACGGCTCGAGTGAGCAAAAAAGAGTCTTCGATCCGCGATACGAAATGGTGAATATGTGAATAATATGCAGTATCTTCAATAAAAAAAAAAGCAAGTAGAGAGCCTATTAATTTTTCAGTCAAACGGGATCGAAAAGTCCACCGTCCACCCTCATCATCATCGAAGGGGTGTAGAATACTCGCGAAAAGGGGTAGGCGGTACATAGTCGGGGCAGTTGTGTATAGGCGAAAAAAAAATCGAAGCTCCGCGCAGTTCTATACAGCATACCCGTAGTAGTATAAAGAACATAACAATGCTTAGGAAACAATGACACGACTCGACAGGATGTGATTAAGGCACCCCGGAATAATAATCACGATAATGACGGGCCTAGATCCACCCCCTTGGTCTCTCCCTTTCTAATAGTCAACTCTACATATACATGCACGTTATACGCATAGGAGGATGGGGTGGCTCGGAGCTCGCGGGGCTCTTTTGCCGCTTGGTCGGCCAGTTTGCCAGGTTAATTGTCGTCTGGCGTGTTGGACGTTGAGAGAAAGCGAGAGGGAGAGAGACAGACAGAGAGAGAGAGAGAGAGAGAGAGAGAGAGAGAGAGAGGGGGGGGGAGGAGAGGACCGGTAGTTTATTCGGCCACACGCAAATGTCACCGAAAGGCACGGAAAAATATAAAAAAAGCTCACTGTCGAATTATCCCGTCTGCCTAAACTATTCTCTCTTTCTCTGACTAATCGCCCTTATCTTCATCACTCTCGGGTTAACGTGAAGCAAAAAGAAAATGCGCTCCGAAGGAAACAATTGAAAATACAAACACGAAGCAGCGTTACAAAGAATACCCTTTTCGCATTTTAAACGGATCGGTAAACGGATGACCTTGGATTTATATTTGTCTCACAAGGAACATCACTCAAGTGTCCGCCTTCAGTTTTGTTGAAAGTCATATATGTGATGTGGCATTGAAAACTATTAGACACGTGTTTTTTTTAATGGGCGGAAAAACGATTTTAAGGGGGAAACTACCCCTTGTAGAGAGGCGCTTCGAGGGGTGACTTTGCAGTTTTACCCACAGGCAGTCCACCGATCTGAATGAAACAAAATTCAAAATTCTTTTATTGTAAGGCGATGAAACATTCACTGGAGAAATATTGAAAAAAGAAATTAACCCTTCGTTGACGCACTTATACGCCACGGTTTGGACAAGCTTGGTCAATTTGACCCGGTTAGTGCTTCATTCACCTGCCATTAAGGGGTTACCCCCACTTGCGACTTTGAAAAAATCGATTTTTTTTATTGCATTTTTTTGAAGTATAAGTATCCGGGCCCATACAGAAGTATGGGCCCGGAATAGATGACTCTATGTAAGTTTACAAAAAAAAATATTTTCTTCGTGTAAACTGAAATTGAAACTTTAAACGCGTTTTTCTCAAAATGGCATTTCTGAAGTCGGTGACCAAGATTACTCGAACACTAATGAACCGATCTTCTTGAAATTTTGCAGGCTTATTTAATACATAAAAATGTAGTCTTTAATCGTTCGATTTTTTTTTTTCGAAAAAAATTGCCGTTTTATAGCCAAAAAACGGCCGTTTTTTTTCGTTAAAATCGAACCATTAACTTTGACTGTCCGCCATTTTGTGAAAAATGAATATTTTTTAAAATCCTTCGATTAAAGACTAGTTTATACTTATATTTGACTAAATCCATCCGCATTTTTTTTTTCAGATGATCCACTTCGCCGCAATGTTGGTCACCGCAAACCGTGTATATAAAAACATTATTTCATTGACGGCCATTTGCCACTAAACAATGTAATATTTTTCAATAAAAAAATTACTGAAAGTTCTTCAAGATGTGTTCTTTAAGATGGTATATTGATCGATTAAAAAAGTTTTGTAGTTTTCTTTTAAAAAATTCATGAAAAAGGCCTTTTTTGCGCTACAAGTGGGGGTAACGCCTTAACGAATCTTCGGTCGATTTTTATTGAAAAACATCGGGGATACTTTTAACATTTCTTAATATGCCTGCATAATTGAAATTCGGTAAGTATATAAGCGAATTGTAACAAAAATATTGAAAACTTCCACTTTTGGGAAAGTGAGCATTTTATTTCAAATTCGTCTAGGTCACAATGACCCAATGTATCAACGTAGGGTTGTGGTGACATGCCTTTCTTTGAAGAATGGCTCCCCCTTAAACCCGCTTTTTCGCAGATAACAAAATGTGTTTAACAGTTTTCAATGCTTGACCCGTGTGGAGAACCGAGTTAGGAGTACCAACATTCGAGTACAAAATTAGGGAAAGAGCCCTGCGGTATATGAAGTTAGCGATAAGAATGGAAATTAATAGATGGCGGAATATTTGTTTGAGAGGAAATGAGAGGAATCTCGAACTGGAAGCCTTCGAAAAGACTGTATGAAAGTATCACGGGAATTAAAAACCGAGGAAATAATATATACGATAAAAGAGGGAAGGAAATAAAAATGATAGAGAATTTAATAGACAAGGGATGGAAAAACTTAAAAAGAAATACTATAGAGAAAGAAAAAGAACAGATTCAACAATCGACGTATAATGGCTTGTGCAATGCGATAATAGAAAACGACGAAGCACCGTGGAAGTATTGGGCGGCAAAAGATATTGAAGAAAAGGATGAGGAAACACGGGGGAGGATAAGGTGTAGAAATATAGGGAGGGATGGAAAAAAGGGGGAAGTGGCATGGACTTGGAGGATATGTAAACGAAAAGAGAAACAATGGAGCACCTGATTACGTGTGCAGAAGGAAGAGGGGTAATGTCTAAGGAAGCGAAAAGATATATAGAGAAGTGGGTAAACGGGGAAAGGGATAAGAGGGGATGATAAATTAATAGGGTTGCTGAGAAGGGAGATAGATGTGAATGTGTGCAATTTTTTAGGGAAATTGAAAAAGGGTGTAAGAAAAGAGGAACGGTAGTAATGGAGAATGAGAATGCAGAGTGTGACGATAATTAAAAATAATAAAAAAGGAAAGATACAAGTTAGCTTGTAAGAGAGCGATGTTTAACAGTGTAACAGTTTTGTAAAAAATCTCAAAGGCGATGCAAATAAAACTTTTTACTGCTATTAGTTTTCAATACTTTATTCCATAAATGAGTTTTGAAAAAGTCGAAGGCCTTCAAGTGATGTTCCTCCCTGTCAGTGACACGCTATATATATATATATATATATATATATATATATATATATATGTATATATGTATATATGTATATGTATATGTATATATGTATATACACTCATCACTGAATACATAGCCATGAAAAGGATACTGGAGCGTAGAAGAGATGACGCGATAGCAAATAATCACGAATTTTCGAATCATCACCTCTCTGGATAATTCACATGGGATACATGGAAGGGAAGGAGGTGGCCTGAAAGGACTGGACTTCGAATTTAGAGAGCACGGAGAATAACACGAACACGTATCGCATCCCCCACAGTCAGGATTATATTTAGGCGTCGTAAAAGAAAATATGTGCTCGTTGGAGCCAACTCGCTCATTACGTGAGCCAGCATTAACGCTGTTTGCTGATGCTCCGTGCTCTGCTCGCCGCCCTGCATCTTTATCTTCGTCATATATTCTCCGTCTTATTCGTCTTCTCATTATTCTATGCATTCTGCCTATGAGCTTTTTGACACTCGAGAAAATAGACGGAGAAGAGACGAAAAGATGCGAATGGGTTGCTGCAAGATAGCAAGTACCTGACAGACGGCCCCGTGTATCGCAGAATCCACGATGAACCACCTTATCACGACCAGTATTTACGACCATTTTATCGTAAAATGCAGGATGTTCTCAATAAAACGTGAGAGATTGAAACATTTTAGTCGTCACTAATCGGACGATTCACGTTTTAATTGATAATTACTCCAGCCCCAGCATGTTGTACGTTGCATTTCGTAACGAGCTCGACGACCAAATGACACGAGACGTTCGCCAATATCTTGACGAAAACGAAGGATCGTTGGTGGAGAACCGCAAGGGTTGACCATGTGTGTTGGAAATCAACTGACAACGTCAATGTCCCACTTTCTGTATCTGTCTATGTCTCTCCCTCTTCCTCTTTCGTATAAACCAGATCCTTTCTAGGTCAATGCTGCTAATGGTGTGGATGCAGTCAACTCTTTTGTGTGTGCCTATGTGTCAATAGAGATGGACATTACCTCGAAAAAAACTACGAAGGAGGTGGCTACTGGCTCCGGTGTTTCATTAAGTGACTTACCCGGCGATGTAATATAATTAATCAGTGAACTATTCATGAAACCGAGCCATGAAAATCTCAAAAAATCTGGGGTCTGAAAAACATGGTGGTAAATATAAATGTAAATTAAATATAAGTATTCTAAAACTTTTCATTTTTTCGTCGTTTTGATGTGTATTTGTGATCTATCACAACTAGTTGACTAGAATCACAACTAATTGTGATTGATCACAACTCACTCACAACTAGTTGACTAGAATCACAACTAGTTGTGATTGATCACAACTCATTCACAACTAGTTGACTAGAATCACAACCCACTCACAACTAGTTGACTAGAATCACAACTCACTCAAAACTAGTTGACTAGAATCACAACTAGGTGTGATTGATCACAACTCACTCACAACTAGTTGTGATTGATCACAACTCACTCACAACTAGTTGTGATTGATCACAACTCACTCACAACTAGTTGTGATTGATCACAACTCACTCACAACCAGTTGTGATTGATCACAACTCAATCACAACTAGTTGTGATTGAGTTGTTTCGATTCTTTTAATTCTTGCTGATGCAAAACTTTATCCTGTCGTCATTATGGTCAGGTTGTTCAATGAATAAATTAAACTATCAGCAATTCAATCGTATTTTCTTGTGTTGTATCATCATTTCGTTTTTCCTTCACTGTCGCCGCAATCAGAATTTAGTTCAGTACGGTTTTTGTCGTTGATTTTTTAATGAATTAATTTTCCATGTTCTCTTCCGTCATTTACCTAATACAAGGGTCTTTACGGACCAAGGCTTGCCCGGGTTCACCGGTTGGCTGAGAGAAAACTCGAGAGGGTTGGTACAGCATAGTTTCCCGCACAATTTTCATCGGTCTATTCTCTCGGTCGAGCCGAAAGAGAGAGAGAGAAAGAGCGAGGGGGGGGGGTCGGGTTGGAGAGAAATTGAGAGGAGTAGAGAAAGGAGAGGGTTGGATGTGTAGTCTCGTTCCAGCCAGGAGGGAGGTGTCTATTGCCAACAAGGAGAGAGTAAAGAGGAGAGGTGGTTCATGGTGGCGAGAGAGACGGAGAAGGAAGAACGTAGAGAACGAGAGACGGAGAGAGAAACAAAGAGAGAGGAGCTAGGCATGCAAAGCAGGCGGTGAGTTTAAACGGTCCTGCGCAGAGAATTCGCGACAAGAGTGGTACTCATCGTATCTCGCTCACCTAGCGTGTATCCAATCCCTCGTGGTCCTCCCTTTTTGTTTTCACCTTTTCCTCGAGCAAAAAAAACCTCGTGTCTCACAATCACACGCGTAATCTATCGTGGAGAATTCCGCACTCACGCACTTTGTATAACGCGAACACGTGCGTGTCACTCGATCACTCCCGATCGTCGACGATACTTTCTATCTCGGATCAACCCAAACAACAACATTGTCGCGAATGGACAGTCGCGTCAATTAACCCGTGGTATTAATTCCCAACGGCAATCGACAGCATCTCGTCCGCTGAGACAAGGGTGAGCACGTCATCGGAATTTTCTCCACGGGGAAACCCAACGAAGAATTGAAACAGAAACAATACACAGGAACCTTTGAAACGGTTGCGATCCACCGTCTGGTTGATTTTTGCTTCGGAAAGATACCACGGACGGGTTAATCGAATTAGAATAAGACACAAGATATAATGTTAAGCGGGTTGGTTAAATTGCGCGTGTTTTGTTGATTCGTAGAGGCAATTTTTCGCGGAGGTTCGAGTAAAATGGCTGCTAGTCGCTCCGGCGCGCCTGAGCTACTGGCTTTGCCTCCCTCGTTTGGGTCTCTTGCTCTCTCCACCACCAGCTATTCGAACTCACCCACTCACCCACTACACATTCGTACACACTTTTATGTTCATACACATACACGACACACACACACGTACCTATATATATATATGTATATATAGATATCTATGTACATATAGATAGCACGCCAACTTATACACTCGAGAAAGCGCCACTAATTTCACCCGATAGTGAGCAACTCGCACACGTATCGCGCTCTCTCTATATCCGTGCAAATGTGTGGGAGAACGGAAACAACTACGACGTGGAAATTCAAGCGTGTGTGTCGTATAACACCCGCGCACACATCGCATCGCAAAGACCCCCCCTTGGCGCGCACGTGTTTACGCGCAGAACAGCTGAGAGCTTCGAGGAAGTCGAAAAAGACTTGCGCCGTTTTACCAACAGAGAGTGAGAGTCAGAGAGAGAGAGAGAGAGAGAGAGAGAGAGAGAGAGAGAGAGAGAGAGAGAGAGAGAGAGAGAGAGAGAGAGAGAGAGAGTGCAAGAGAGAGACCAAGATAAACGAGGGTTAAAATGTATATGCATATACATCTTAGAGGGATCGGACTCTCGTTTCCTTTTGTTTTTACCACTGTCACGCCGCACTTTAATTAATTTTGGCGGACTTGAAAAGTTTGCTGGAATATTTGGAGCTTTCGAGACCAAGTGCACTGTCCCGTGGGACGAGAAAATCATTTAGATCTTTGAGTCGATTGGGGCGAGGACAATTTTCTTGTCCTTCGTCATTTTGGCTGAGTAGAAATAGTAGTTTTGGATTTGTAAAGTAAACTCAGGGTCTCTACTTTTGTTATTTTGTAGACTTAAGGGGGTGTCCCTCTTTGAAAACTTAGAAAAATCTTTTTTTTGCATATTGTTGTAGTGTGAAATATCAAGAATATTTTAAGATTAACCGGACCCTGAAATTCTCAAAATTGACGAATTTACACCGATTTTAGTGGAACAGTGTGCGTCGGTGATTTGACATCATCGAGTCACTATTGACTTGAAATTGCACAGTTAGCGTTCAGACAGTAGTCATTTTCGGTTCACGATCGCATTTTTTAATTGGATGAACCATTTGTTAATAACAATGACTTCAGCATGCTATTTTTCAAGAGAAATCTGAGGTTTTCTTTGGAGCAGCTGTCATTTTTCGTATTATTCGAAATTTCGAAAAGTGGATCGTGAACCCATAGCCAGTTGGACATATTTGAAGAATTTTTTTTCGTTTTCATTTCAGATTACATTTGAGCCTGGTAGAGATCCCGCCGTTTCGGGCCTCGCCGCTGGAGGACTGCAACGCCAACTGCAGCACCACGAACACCTTCAAACATTTTCTTCCGAAAAAATTCCATTGTACCCACAAACATGTGTACAACATGCTGGGAAAAAATAATTTATTCCAACCAATGTATTACTAGAAAAAAATGCATCACTCTGACCCTTCAAATTGGGCTTCCAGAGAGCTACCCCGTTAAGAGGCTATACCAGTGTGACACTTTTAAAAAATCGATATTTTTTGCCTTTTTCGACAGTTTATACTTTCAAGAATATGAGATGAGACTTTTATACTTTCAAGATTTTTATACTTTCAAGAATATGAAATGAGATTTTTCAAATTTGCTAACATTGTAACTCAAAGAGCAATTATCCGATTGACTTGAAATTTGAACTGAATACTCTTGAACATATTTACTCTACAATGACATAGGATATTTTTCATTGGATGAAAGTTGACGATTTGGCATTGAAAAAACCGACCATTTTATAGGCAAGAAAACATACTTTTTTTCATAGCTACGCCATTTTGTTAGATTTTTATATTTTTCGAAAATCCTACGTCATTATACAGGAAATACCTTCCAGGTTAACGACATGTTTTTCTCTTTCGGTTTGAGCTACTCAATCGGCCGGAATCATGTCAGCAGTGGAGGAACTTTTTTTTTGGCGCCTCCGAAGACAGCGCATAAGTCGCTTGGATCTCAACATTTTTCTATGAAAAAATTATGTAATATCGGTCAAATATAGCCAAATATATTCTTAATTTTCCGAAACATTTAATTGAGTACTTTTCTTCCAAAAAATTCCCGAAGATCACCCAAATATTCAGCGTTCACACTGGTACAGCCCCTTAACGAGTATAGTTATATTATATTACAGCGATAAGCTGGCAATACGCTGGATTAAAGTGATTCGGTTTGTTTGAATTTACAATTTGTAATAGTTTGGCGAGAGTAAAGAAATAACTTGATATCTTGATCAGCAAATTTAGCTCAATAAGAATAGGTCTGACCCGAGTGGAACGAAAAATAATTCACCGAGGTACAATTTGGCTCGTTATTTCGATCGAATTAAGGGGGAAAAAAGAACTTTCGACCCAGCGGATTGTATAGGTGTACCATCGTTTCCGTTAGCATGAACGGATGAAGTTGGCCATTTGAGTTTTCGAAACAAACACCGACGTTGGAAAATCTCTATTTACATCCGTTTTCTAATTGCTCATTAAACCACGTTGATCGTCCGTGCGACCGGGGGCAATTTCGAAACGTGGGTAGCATTTTCTTGGCTCAACTCCGAGCTTCGGGAAACATTAAAGAAGCGAAATCCGAAATTTGCGACGAAAGGGGGAATGGGGAAAGAGTTGTCGTGCGCTGTTAAGTGTTGGTGGCAAGAAAATCAGCACTGTGACGTGTCTCGAGGACGAGGCCGAGGCGGGTAAGAAAGCTTGCGAATCGACCGGCCGCGATACGAGGGGAAAAAAAGAAGGGAGAAAATGTCTATACACGTGTGAGACACGCACACACGAATACGAATCACGTCTGTTTCCACTTCCATCGGTGTAGAGCTTCCTAAAAGGCGAATACTCGTCAAGTAGTTAGTGAACGAGTGTGTACGGACGAGTACGATGCAACGTGTATTTTCACGATACACAAATTACACTACTCACCCACCCATGTCACTGCTCGAATTTATCTACTTCATTTGTTAAGGGGGTAGACACCTTTAGGGGAGGAAAACATTTGCAGATTTCATGATATTTTTCAAAGCAAGATTTCTTCACCAATTTTGAGACTTGGAGTATGTTTTATTACTACTTTTGGCTATTACATGGTATTTAAAAAAATGATTTACCTTTAAAAGTGGCGGAGGTATGGCACGGTTTTCTAAACTGCATTTTCAAAACTGGTGTGACGTATAGCTAAAAAACTAATCAACCAGTTCTGATGAAAGTTGGTATAAATCTTTCTACCCTTATTGTCTAAAATATGAACCTCAATGTTGAAAAAAAGTATTTTTTTTATTGCAAAATGTAGCATTTTTTTCGCAAAATTCAATCGTACCGTTCCAAAGCGTACCATATCATTGATTTTCAACATTTCTCACTTTTTCGTGGTTCATATTCTGGGTATAAGTGTCAATGAAAGAAAAGTCTTCATTGGTTTTTTTTTCAGAATAATCCCGCCGACGCTACGTGTTACGCCGTCTGACAACATCCGCCGCACCCCGCTTAAAAAACCGTGATATACCTCCGACATTACTATAGATTCATAAATATAAAAAAATACCATGTAACAGCCGAAAATAGTAATAAAACATACATTAAATCGCAAAATAGTGAAGAAATCTTTCCTTTCGAAGAAAATCATGAAAATTAGCAAAAAATGTCTCGCCCAAAAATATCTCCCCCCATCAATACTTTTTTCCACCGCCGCGAGAAAATCGAATTCCCTCATTCCCGTTGCACTGCATCGTCATTCATTATGTAAAACTGATAAAGTGAAAACTTCTTAAGGGGCTATATCGGTGTGAACGCTGAAAATTTGGGTGATTTTCGGGAATTTTTTGAAAGAAAAGTACTCAATTAAATGTTTCGGAAAATTAATAATATATTTGGTTATATTTGACCTACATTACATGATTTTTTCATAGAAAAATATTGAGATCCAAGCGACTTATGCGCCACCTTCGGAGAAAAAAAGTTCTTCCATTGCTGACATGATACCGGCTGATTGAGTAGCTGAAACAGAAAAAGGAAAAAAATGTTGTTAAACTGAAAGGTATTTCCTGTACAATGACGTAAAATTTTCGAAAAATATCAAAATCTAACAAAATGGCGTACTTATGAAAAAGTTCGAATTTCAAGCCGATCGGATAATTGCTCTTTGAGTTACATTGTCAGCAAATTTGAAAAATCTCATTCGAGAAAAACGCGTTTAAAGATTTAACTATCGATTTTTGCAAGATAAAATGATAAAGATACGGCCTTGAAATTTTTACAGGATATTCTTGAAAGTAAAAACTGTCGAAAAAGGCAAAAAAAATCGGTTTTTTGAAAGTGTCGCACTGCAATAGCCCCTCAAATACGCGTCCAGTTATAACATGGGAGAGTCGTTAAGGGATTTCCAACAATCTTTTATTGGGAGATTTCAATATCATTTTCTGCGACCAAGTAGACAAAGGAAATAGTGCTCCTTTTTCCTTTGTGACACCACGTCAAAATCAACGTTGAAAAAAAAATTCCAACGTGATATTTGGAAAAATGATCTATTCCTGTAGAGAAACCTCAGGCCCGATACGAATCTGTAGAGTCTGACTAATCCAAATCTTCACTACTCCTAAGACTCTGTTGTCTATTTTCAATGACTCCCGTACACAACGCACGCTTAGAATCTCTCTGAGTTCAAGTTATGCGACCTTGCATGCCGCGCGCAGTGTGTTTCACTCGTGGTCCGTTACACATAAAAGTTGTTTCTGAAGACATTTGAATATCAGTACTATCCCCATAGTAGCCTATTCGCATACTCAACATTACGTAAGTCCTAGTGTCCGCGAAATTAAATTTCGAAAAATATAAGCATATTCGTACAAAGGCCATTTCAAGGAGCGTCTTGTGTCCAAAACCAAAGTCGAGGGTAAAAATGTTGGCCGGTTCTCGGAATAGCCGGATGTGCTGATTAGCCAACTTTCATATAGAGACATCAGTATATACTTTTTCCATCGATATATATACATATATATAAAATGGGAGGTTGAGAAAGAATGGTGTGTACGTACATGATCGACGAATCTTGTATTTCTACATTCTTAACGCATACTTCGGTGTTCTTATTGCCCGCGCATTATGAATATGCAAATCAACACACAGATAAGTCGTGAGCACATTGACCACGAAGGAACATCATACTTGCAAGAATCGTATTTAAAAAAAGGTGACAAGATTACGAAATCTGGCGATCGAACGATAAAGATACGGAAAGACTGCATCAAATTCGCAACTGAGATTGTGAATCTTCAGTCTTCGATGGCGTTTTGCGCGACTCACCGAGAGATCAACTGATAGAATAAGAAAACAAAAAAAATGACAGTTGAAGCGGGATTATCGATCAATCTTTTGGCCCTGGCATGTGTGAGTAAGGGAATTCACGCCTCCCTTTCTCTCTCTATCTATGTATGTATATATCTCTGTACACACACACACACACGCGCGCGCGCGCGCGCGCGCGCACATATATATGTATATATATATATATACAGGGTGAGGCACATAAAGTGTTACAGAGCAATGGCACTCAAACTATTGATCATATCCAAAAATATTTCAGACAAAAGTTTTAGTGTTCAAGATGGCCGTCATACTGGACCACCCTATTTTTTTATCGGTGGAGGCGCTGAAGCTACGTCAAGGTCAACTCCACTTTCTTAAATAGAATTGCGCATTTTTTCTTCAACCATCTTGTGGAGCACTTCAAGCTGCATAAAAAACGTTAGGGGGTCAAAGTCGTTCAGGGTCATTCAAGGTCAGTATCGATGATACAAATCTAAATGTCTCGGATCACTACCAAATATTTGGTAGTGATCCGAGATATTTAGTTTTGTATTTTATTTTAATAGGTGACCCTGATCGACTTTGACCCCTTGATGTTTTTTATGCGGCTTGAGGTGCTCCACAAGATGGTTGAAATGTACCATTACATTTAAAAAAGTGGAGTGTGTGTGTGTGTGTGTGTGTGTGTGTGTGTGTGTGTGTGTGTGTGTGTGTGTGTGTGTGTGTGTGTGTGTGTGTGTGTGTGTGTGTGTGTGTGTGTGTGTGTGTGTGTGTGTGTGTGTGTGAATGGCGTTCCCAGAACTGCATGCATGTAGTTTAAGATGGCAACGAATCTATCAAGAAGTACTATAAGCAAGCTTAAAATTCACTGTATGTGATTCCACCGAAATGTTAACAACTTTTGTTTTATAGTGTTAAACATGTCAAGTTTCGTGCCAAAAAAGAGTATTTGCTGGGAATTTTACTGAACTACTTTAGTAAAAAAAATCTGCAGCTGAAGCACACAGAATTCTTGTTGTTAGTGCGGCCATGCTCAGTCGGAAACAAAATGCAGAGATTGCTTTGGATGAATTGCTTTAGATTGCTAAAATAATTACTTTGATGTGTTGAATTGGAAGCATTACGTCATGAAGACGCATGTCAGACGCTAGATGAACTTGCAAAATCATCAGGCGTGATCACACAACAGTTTCGAACCGTTTAAATGCATTGAAATTTTTTTTTTACAAAGCATTAATTTTGACGAAAAAACAGCAAGAACTTATTCAACATCCCAATATATATATATATATATATATATATATATATATATATATATATATATATATATATATATACACCTGTCTCTTTATTTTTCCTTTTCGGGAAACGAAGAAAAGAACATCTTTTCGAAATCTGGATGAAAGTTATCAATCAGTATTTTTTTAATTTTTTATTGTAGATTCCACTGCACGGAGTGTTCCCCCTTATTACATTCCCCACCATATTCCACTACTCATTCCCTGTCAAGAATTAGTATCTGGACTACAGTGAAAAAAGAACACTATTTTTTTATTACTATACATTAAGGTTGCATTTTTTTTACACAAAATTTGCCTATGTTCCAATTAATTCTTTATACGCAATGCTTCAACACTCTATTTTCATAAATCATACACTATTTTTCGATTTGTCTTCACGAAGTAATGGAATTAAAAGAAAAGAAAAGAAAAGAGAATCGCGACGTTATAGCCAAGAGAGAAGTATTATGAAATAAATCTCGATATTGCTTGCCACAATGGGGTGAAGCCCCCTCCCTTTCCCCCTCCTCTACGTCCCTATGAGCAAGGAAGAAAAGCAAGCAGCGGTCAGTTTTAATTAAAGAACTCGGGGGCGTCAGCTGCTCCTATCCAAGCGCAACGGCTTCTCGCTTCGCTACTTCACCGCGGGTGGTACTTTTCTTAGTCCTGAGTGTGCTTACAACTCTTTTTTATTTCTAATTCTTTCTTCTCGTCCCATTTTTTCCTCGTCCCTTTTTATTTCCACATTCGATCTCCCGCTCTTATCGTCATCCTTTTTTTTCTTTCATTTTCTCACATCTTTACGAAGCGTTGGCCGCGCGAAGTTTTTAATGATAATCGAGGAATCAACCTTTATTTCTGCTACTTCTGCTCTGCTGCTCTTAATTGATGGTCTAAATGGATCGATTTTTCTCTACTTTTTCAGAGATCGATGCCGGCATACACGGAAAAATCTCGCGGAGTGTTGATTTTTTGCAACAAAAAAATCATATGGAACTATATTTTTGTCACCCTGTTCACGCTCTCTTTCCGTTGGCGTAAGGTTCGCGGTAAGCCGGAGCGATATTGCTCCCTCGCACCACCTTTAGTCTTTATATTAGCCTGAACCTCGGAGGAGAGAATCTCTCGCACACAACCCTCTCTCATATTAGATAGAAAGGAGCGAATCCCACTATGGAACGGTGTCGTCGTCGCTGTCGTAGTCGGGGAACGATCTCCTTTTTGGCGTCTCGCGCCGCGCGTCGAGAAAGAAAGCCGAGCACGATGTTTGGCCGGCAACTTGGCCCACGCCATTGTTCCATCCCGTTTTGTGTGTGTTCTTTTTTTGTTCACTCTCGCTTCCCTTTTTGCCCTTTTTCACTGGTATTTCCGTCTCTATCCCTCTCACTCTCTCTCTCTCTCTCTTTCGCTTCCCTTTCACGCCGTTTCATCGAAGAGAGACCTCATTGTGCGATTCCCGGCTCCTTTTCTCTCATCGTCGTTCCTTTTCGCTCTTTTGTTTTGTTACGCGGCCCATTAGAGGGGCTAATTGCCGTCTATGCCCGATCGCCTTTTATTTACTTCCTCTTTCACCTTTACTCTTCTCGATTATATATATATATATATATATATATATATATATATATATATATATATATATATATATATATATATATATAAATATGTGCGTGTGTTTATATGTATGTGGATAAACTTCCAAATAGCTGTTACCTCCGATAAGGGTGGAAGTTAGCACAGACTTTCTTTTCGACAACATAAGTCTTTGCCTAAAAGGAGTTTTGGCACATTGCAATAGTTTTATTAGGAGTACAACTTTGCAGTGACCGTTTTACTTAGAGAGCCACTGCGGCCGAAGTAGTGGCTCTAGCTCAATAAAAAAGTGGCATTTTAAACTAGAGGCTCTGCCAATGTAAACAATTTAAAAAAGCTAACGGATACGTGTATGCATTATAAAGTTATAGGCACTCAAACATGGCAACCTACGAACCGAATTCTCAGCATTTGCGGGAGGTTATGATTTACTTCTTCAACATCAAGAAATCTGCGGCTGAGGCCCACCGTTTGCTTGTAGATGCTTACGGGGAGGATTCTATTAGTGAGAAAACGTGTCGGCGATGGTTTCGACGCTTCAAAAGTGGAGATTTTGAGGTCGAGAACAAGCATGGTGGCGGAAGGCAGAAAGTTTTTGGAGACGCAGAATTGGAGACCTTGCTGGACCAGGATTCGTGCCAAACTCAAGAAGAACTCGCCGAGACGTTAGGAGTAACCCAGCAAGCAGTTTCAAAACGTCTCCGGGATATGGGTGTGATCCAAAAGCAAGGAAACTAGGTCCCGCATGAGTTGAAGCCGAGAGACATCGAGCGCCGATTTTTCACCTGTGAACAACTGCTCCAAATACAACAAAGGAAGGGATTTTTGCACCGGATTGTGACTGGAGATGAAAAGTGGGTTTACTACGATAATCCTAAACGCCGAAAATCATGGGGACTGCTTGGTCATATTCCGTCATCGACGCCCAAACCGAATATTCACGGATCCAAAGTGATGCTGTGTATCTGGTGGGACCAGCTAGGCGTTGTGTACTATGAGCTGCTCAAACCATCCGAAACCATCACAGGGGAACTCTACCGACGTCAGTTGATGCGCTTGAGTAAGGCACTCAAAGAGAAACGGCCACAATTCAACGAAATACATGACAAGGTGATACTGCAGCATGACAATGCCCGACCCCATGTTGCAAATGTCGTGAAAAAGTACTTGGAAACGCTGAAATGGGAGGTTTTATCCCACCCGCCGTACTCTCCAGACATTTCCCCTTTCGACTATCACTTGTTCCGGTCAATGGCACACGATTTGGCTGACCAGCACTTCGGTACTTACGAACAAGTCAAAAATTGGGTCGATTCCTGGATTGCCTCCAAGGACCAAGACTTTTATCGACGCGGGATTCGAATGCTACCTGAAAGATGGGCCGAGGTCGTAGCTAGCGACGGGCAGTACTTTGATTAAAAAATATGTAGCCACTTTTTTATAATAAAGCCTTAAACTTTTGAAAAAAACGGTCACTGCAAAGTTGTACTCCTTATAGAATAATCAAATTTGGCGACTTTATAAATGAAGGCGTCTGTATATCTATATCTATTGTGGTGCGCTACTGCTATCCATACTTTATCAACATGATCGATCCAACAAGCCCACAAAACCCAAACCAGCACAACCGATCCCAAACAAACCCTACCAAGCCCAAACATACCTAAATGCAAACAAATATAACTGAGCCTGAACCATTTCAAACAACCCCTACAGAACTCAAACAATCACAACCAAGTCCAAACAAACTCGAACAAACACTAAGTATTTTTAAATAGAAGGGGGTTTCACGTTGTTGCATTAATTTCCTACATTGTTTATACAAACTTAGTTGTATAAACAAACTTCGTTGCATAAACAAACTTCGTTGTAAAAACAAACTTTGTAGTATAAGGAACTTCGTTACATAAACAAACTTCTTTTTATAAACAAACTTCGTTGTATAAACAAACTTCGTTGTGTAAGCAAAGTTCGTTGCATAAACGAACTTCTTTCTATAAACAAACTTCACTGTATAAACAAACTTCGTTGTATAAACAAACTTCGTTGTATAAACGAATTTCGTTGTGTAAACAACGAAGTCCGAACAACCACACCTAAATCCAATCACAACTGACACTAAACAATGCCACACAAACCCTATAAAATTCGAAGAAACACAACCAAGCTCAAACAAACGCAAACCAGCCTTACAATCCTAAACAAGTCGACCAAAACCTAAACAACACAATCAAGCCCAAACACATCAAAACAATTTCAAACAAACACAACCAAACCCGTGCAAATCCAAAACCCGGGCAAGCCAAAACAAACGTAACAACCACACGCACGACACGACACAAGCAACAAACGTGCCTGACCATGTAGACAAAAGTGGGGATAGCAGTAGCTCGTCGTGATGGGTATGAAAAAACACGCGCATTAGTTTATGAATTTTCATAATTCTATATTTTAATAACTATAGCGTTGCGCCAAAATTCAATTTAGGCAGTGACTTATATAATCACAGAATAGATCTCTATAAAATTTCCGCTGAATCGACGGTTACGGCTATTCGGAATTCCGCATAACACAAGTTATATTTTTTCGCCGATGGCGTATTTAGGATTGCTTGGAGTAAAAGTAAAGAACAGAAAACTCCGAATTACGTTTTGCAAGCGGACATTCTTGAATGCTAAAACATAATATTCACCTGATGGGTAAAGGTTTCGAAAGCTCAACACCTCAAAGAATCGAAATGATTCTCGAATTCCTAGTTTTGTCAATTGCTCTCGTTCCATTTATTTTTCTCTAGGGGAGTCATGAGGAACGGGAAAGCTCGATAGAGAGTTTTTCAGAATCGAAACGAATGATCCATCAAGAAGAAGGGAGAGCCAGAGAACATGTATATATGAGACATAGTAAAGTCATACATCGAAGGATGTATCACTATAAATTCAACGTCCCAATACATAATATGGAATCGAATGCATGGTGTAACAGTTAAAAGAGTTTATCGTGATGAGTGATCGAGCCTTGAGTGTTCGATAAACATCTATATGCTGTCCAACGTCTCATTGCGATCAGATAATTCATTTCTCCGTCATATCATTCGTATCGACGTTATATGTGGCATTGGATTGGAGAGCAGTTAAAACTGCTCTGGTATTTGGACGATGAGTAGCAGGAATCTTTACAAATACGCGACGAGACAAGACGTTTATTCACGACGACAGCGATGTCTCATATTTTACATATTAAAAAACTGTAACAGCTTAACGAACGTGCTCAATCTCCCTCTATATGAGATTTTTTGTAAACTTTCCGAGGAATGTGGAAAATCTTACATATGCATTCGCACTACCTCATTGCGTAGAATTTTTCCTCACCCAAATCTCTCTTCCTCTCGAACTCTTCCTTTCCCTCCCTCCCTCACGAAAATAATCATCTGTAAACACAATTTTTAAAAATGCAGAAATTACCTACAACCCGTGATTGTGCGCACTTTTTTGGGTTCGTTTTGTTTGTTTGCTTAATATGAACGTAATGTTCGTTTGTTTACAGAAATTGTAATTAACTACATAGCGTAATGCTTAATGTCTTATGTACTTTCGGATGATCGGAAAATGTGATTTTTGGGATTTGTTTAAAAATCCTAATGAAGCAATCAAAATGAGGTTTGGATGGTTTATTTTGCATATCTGCAGGTACTTAAATCAATTTTGTACTTTCCAAAAAATACAAAATGGCAGCCCAGCGGCAGGTAGAAAGAAAACACTTTTTTGAGGGCCTCCACGGACTCGTGGAGACGCACATGAGCATGTGAAATGATTTTTTTTTCTCGTAATCGACATGAGCTTTCCTAGCGTACACACGTTTATAACAAAATATTGATTTTTACAAATTTGTGCACCAATGTGAAATTTTTCGTATTTTCGACTAAAAAACGGCCTTTATCTGATTATAAAAACCGTAATTGTTAATACATAGTAAAAATCGCGTGAACTTGTCAGAAAATCTATCTAAGAAGCTACAATCGAAATGTGAAGTCAATCGGTCGAGAATTGCAATAGCTAGGAGTCCGCTCGATCTTGAAAACATCGTTTTAAGAAAAAAGGCGTTTCAAATTTTTGAACCATTTTTTTCGGACCTTATCTTGTTTGGGGTGTTTATCCATCATTTAAGCTAAAAAAAGGGATTCATTTGATTTCAATTATATATAAGGCCTTTGTACACTGAATCGTATTCAACAGATTAAGGATGTATGGCAACTAAGTTATTTACTACTGTTCGAATTGAAACTCACTGATATTGTAAAGGAAAATATCGAGAACTTTTTGAGATTAAAAAAAAACAAAATTTGCCCACGTGAATGCTGAGATAAACGAATTCAAAGTTGGGTCATTTAACACGGGGAACATAGGACTGTACGTCCAAAATTCCCTTTACATTGGCAAAAAAGGTATTTCCGGAGTACTCTTTTGTAAAAAAAACTTTTGTGCGGTATCGCTGTAATATGCATGACACGTTAAAAAAAAATCGACATGTGCCCATATATTTTGCGAGATATTGCGAGTTAAATGGGACCGTTTTCGTATTTCTTTAGCTCGTATGTCGTAACCACGACAACGTCAGGGAAAACGTACATCAAATCAGCAACTAAATTTGCAGTTAAAAATTGAAAATTCTTCTTTCTGTACCGCATGTTTTACTTTGAGCTGTGGTAAATCTCCTTTTTAGCTTCAATGAATATTACAATTATTTTATTTAGTCTTTAAATGCGATTTTTGCAAATTGCATAATCAGTTCTGTAACGACTCTGCAGTAGCTGCCATACATCCTTAAGCTGTGTTTGTATGAAAGATTAATCGAAAGCGATTTATTACTATTCGACTTATAAACGTGCATACATACAGACATACGGACAGACAGACTTTTTTTTTTAAATACGATTTTCCTATCTTTTTTAGTTAATATCAACCATCTCTAAAAAATGCAAACAATTCAAAAACTACAAACGAAGCACTTCTTATAGTTTAAGGGAGTTCTCTACTTTGTTCGGCCAAAAAATATTCGACTTTACAACAATTTTTAATGCGAAAAATATTAAATATATAATGTTGAAATTTGGCATGTTTACTGAGCGGTCTTTATGGAACATAACAAGATTTTTTTAAGTTTGACAAAACCTGGTAATGGGAGTGGGAGAAGCCACGTATGTCGATGTACCGGCCATGATGTGCTGCGCTGCAATGTACCAGTTGCTTTGATAATTCGTGCGGACATTCCAAAATAAATCATCGTCGCGGAGAAAAGAGGTTCGACGATATTCACACAGTCGATTGAATCAGAACAATTTTTACTCGTACAATGGATAAAAATCGCGAAACATATCTGCAGTAGCAATAGTCGTGAGGAAACATCATTAATGACAAATAAAAAGGAATAGGGGAGTATCGTGAGAATAAAGAGAGAAAGTAATATCGCAGAGGGACAAAGAAGAAAAGATTTTGATGACAGCTCAGTTTAAGTTATGTGAGAGGGAGAGAGATAGAGAGCAGCGTTTTTAATTCGGCGCAAAGCTAATAATTCGGGTATTGTTGCGATTTTTCCACATTCATTGCTTCGCCTCGTAGCATCTTGGCTTTCTCTCGAGACCAGGGGAAAAGCGAGCATCCTCATCTTGTTCATATGGCTGCGTCACTGTCTTTCCCCATATCGCTCCGAATTCAATGTATTTTCGCTTCCTTTCAACCTAACGGACAATGAAAGCCAGTACACGAGTTCTCATATACGCGTTTTATTGTCCCGTTCCTATACCACCGGAATATCCCTCAACAGTTCGTTGCGGATTCCTTGACCTCTCCCTAATACACGTGTGCAGCGTGCGGCTTAATTACTGTCTTTATCATCGTCCCCTTCTTTCCCGTACGCGAACTTGGTCCAGAATTTTGCGTTGCTCTCAGAGAGAATGGACCCAGCTCCATTTAGGAGGGGACCATTGCCACGTCCTGCAGGCTCGAACTAATCAAAAGCATGTGATGTGTCTTTTGAGGCAGTCATTTCATGTGACAGGTCCGAAAAATCGAAAACATTTCTTTTGCACACATTGCAAAAAATGGTGTGTGCGTGTTATATGGGACCCGGCATAGAAGACTAATGGTTCTCTTTCGGTAAATCATACTTGAACTTTCCAGCGCGTTTTTTTTTCAAAACTGTATTTTTCAAATTGGCTTCCATGATATCTAAAAAACTATTGAACTGATCTCGCTCAAATTTTTATGGTACAGTCAGCACATTCATAGTTCTCACCCGAACTAGAATAGTTCTGATTTCTGCCGTATTTTTCTTGACCTCAAAAAGTCGAAAAAAATTATGAAACTTGGACCTTTACTTTAAAAAATGTGCCAAAAATGCAATTTTCAATATTTTCACTTCACTCTAGTTCCGGCGTTAGCCTCAAGTCTACAAATTAAAATGCCGTCTAATTTTTTTACTTTCAGATGAGCAAAACCTCCGGAATCATGGCAGCCGTCGACCAACTTTTTTACACATGAGTGTCTTCCGAACGGTATAAAGTGGATTCAACTCGTTTTTTTTTGTTTTTAAAAATTCTGAAGGACTTTAAAAATTCTAATAAATATGTGGTAAAAATTCAAACAAAGTGTGTTTTACTGGTCCATGGAAAAAATCCCAAAAAGCGAAAAAAATAGCTGTCTCGTGGGATGACCCCGTCGATAAACCAAAAATATCATCATTGCTTAGATCCAACTATTTCCAAAGTGGATGAATTTTTTCGGTACGAAATGAGCTTTGGAGCTCGAAAATAGAAGAGCGCAGGATGGAAAACTGTTCAGTATTTGCTCTAAAACGCTAACATCTTTGGAATTGGATGATGATAGGATTCGTTATCAACTAAGCGAGTGGCACCTCACCTCGAGCAGCGGAGACAATTTTTTATACTTATTTGATGGTCGAGGCAATCCTTAAAATATTCCCATGCAATACGTGCACTCGTGAGACAAAGGAGGTAGGTGGAGAAAGAGAGAGAAAGAGAGAGAGAGAGAGAGAGAGAGAGAGAGAGAGAGGTGCGTTTTCCTTCGTACGTTGGGTATATGAGAGACATGTGTGCCAGCGTGTGTTGGTGGCGGAAAGAGGAGGCCAAACATGGCATGTCCATCGTAATTATATCAACAATAAAACAATTTTGATAATTATCTCAACTAGTGTATGGGAACACGACATTACGGCGCCGCTGCAGTTGCTGATCCACTCTGCGGTGTTGCATTCTCGGTACATCACAAATCTACTCATATATATATATATATATATATATATATATATATATATATATATATATATATATATATATATGTATATATATATATATATATATGTATATACATGTGTGTGTGTGTATGTATACACGTAGCTAAGGTCGCGAGCACGCGCTGTGCCACCAAGAGGGCCTAAAACGCACACACGCAAAGCACTCCCGTCATATACACGTGCATATTGTATAAACGAAAAGATTCGTGTATAAGAGTTGGACTCGCCGATGTATACGTAGTATAAAAGCTCGAATATAGAAATACAGTTGGGATATATACGAAAACGTACGGAGGCACCAGCACATACAAACGGTACCCACCGGTACACAATTACCCCGAGCGGAATAATGACAATAATTACCATTTATATGCAAGTGCCGTCATTACCTGCACACGAGCAGAGCACGCATTCAATTTCGTATCTAATTTGAATAATTCAAACAAATCTCTCCTTCCTGCCCTCTTTCCTTGGCTACGATATATATATATATATATATATATATATATATATATATATAGCAGTATGTGTGTAAAGATTGGTGGATGCTTTGCACGCTTTACGATTCCCCGATGAGCACATCATCAACAAACCGGCAACAATATCCTCAATGTAGAGGTTTTCGCATAATAAGATCGTCACACGATCCGTTTTGATTTCGTCTGTATAGTTTCGAATAATACTTTATTCAACGAGCTCGAGTACGATGAAACGCAGCGTACGTATAGAAAATGTGGAAACATCATTTACAGAGACTCGACATCGCAAATGAATGCATTGGTAGGTAACAATGTAGGTGTAAGACATATCGTAAAAGGGAGTCACTTTGAACAGGTTGTGGAAGGTTTTTGTAGGTAACTTTTTTTTATCTTCTAAATTCCAACTTTTTTTGCTCCAATAGAACAATGTGCCCTTTGGCTATCGAATGTATAAGAAAGTCAAGCCCTACCAACGCCACAATTTCATATATGTTTTTTTTTAAGTTTGAACGTAACTTCGAGGGTGGGGTTTCTTTGACAAGGCATTGAAATGCAACTTATGTCAAAGATTAAGGGTCACATTGAAATCATTTTGATACAAAAATAAATATATTGTGCATTATACATGGATTAAATGAATAACAACGATTTTTTTCAATCAAATTGTCATCTTTATTAAAGGAACATTTCACATAAAAATATCAAGTCTAGGGTAGTATTATAGGCACTTAAGGATGTATGGCAGCTACTGCAGAGTCGTTACAGAACTGATTATGCAATTTGCAAAAATCGCATTTAAAGACTAAATAAAATAATTGTAGTATTCATTGAAACTAAAAAGGAGATTTACCACAGCTCAAAGTAAAACATGCGGTACAGAAAGAAGAATTTTCAATTTTTAACTGCAAATTTAGTTGCTGATTTGATGTACGTTTTCCCTGACGTTGTCGTGGTTACGACATACGAGCTAAAGAAATACGAAAACGGTCCCATTTAACTCGCAATATCTCGCAAAATATATGGGCACATGTCGATTTTTTTTTAACGTATCATGCATATTACAGCGATACCGCACAAAAGTTTTTTTTACAAATAGTACTCCGGAAATACCTTTTTTGCCAATGTAAAGGGAATTTTGGACGTACAGTCCTATGTTCCCCGTGTTAAATGACCCAACTTTGAATTCGTTTATCTCAGCATTCACGTGGGCAAATTTTGTTTTTTTAATCTCAAAAAGTTCTCGATATTTTCCTTTACAATATCAGTGAGTTTCAATTCGAACAGTAGTAAATAACTTAGTTGCCATACATCCTTAATCAGTCGTATAATTGCCATTGAGATCAAAATCAACTTGAGCAACATTGCAATCAATTTTGGCAACGTTGTAATAAACTTGAACAACAAATTTTAACACATTTAAATGTGCACACATTTAAATCATATTTTGGACTCGGTTAACCCCAGTAGGAATTTGAGTAGCGAGAAAGTACTGCCCCTGATCTGCCTTCCTTAGATAATGTCAGGCTCTGGTCGGGCCTTCCACCCTGGAATAAGTTCGCAATCTAACGGGTCTAAGGCTAGGTCCCGATCCGCCGTTCCCTTTCTGGGAAACTGATCAGGAACGGGCCAGGGAACAAGCGGGAAATGACCAGAAAAGTTCTAGGGAATTGATTCGGAAATAACCAGGAACAAACGAGGAAATTAAAAATTACGTTTCAGCGTTTTTGGAATCCTTGAGGAGGTAAAATCGGAAGGGTATTCAATTTAGTATTCCGACGACATATTGTTTGTTGGTTATTTACTTGCTAAGGTAGTATATGAGTGTATACATACGCTTGCTCGCATTTCCTGAAAGGCAAAGAGACAGAAAAACGTACACAGATCACAATCCGAGCGAAAAAGGCCCAGAGTGCAAAGGGTTATTTCGCAAGTATCGCAAAATCATAAGCGTAAGTGCACGCTGTAAGCATAGCACTACTGTACGTGGTACAACTCACAGGACGAACTTTTATCCTCGCACGATAGTACCTTGCTTACGCGAAGCGCTTCGCTTGTAGCCACCTGGCGGATTGTTGGCGAAATACATTCAGGTAATGTCTTCCCGGCCAGAACATTGATATTTCCCAACATGGCGACAAGGCGTTCAAAAACCACGAATGACCTGCTTTACTTTTTTGTCTCATAAAATAATTTGGCTATTCTTTATGCTCGAATCATTAGTCATCGTAATCCCGGTATTTATGATAAGCATTGTCCTCGTCGGTTATCATTGATGGAATAAATGCTTTTAATGATGAATAGAATTACAACAGATGTATTAGTTTCATTCCAATCAATTATAAATATCTTTGGTGAGGTGGAAAGCAAAGGAGCTGTTCTTTAGTTCTTAAAGACAGGCTCTTCTTTTCAGAACAGATCAATGTTCTGGCCGCGTAGATATTACGTGAAGATGTACTTGCTCGAAACGATACCGGCCAGAAGATTGTAATTTCCAAACATAGAGGGTAAGCCGTAAAAAAAAATATTTTGCGATCTTCCCGGTTTGTTCCGTGGGAGGGCCTGGTCAGGTAAATCCGACAAGGCAAGTCTGGTCAGTCCCCAACACAAATTAGGAAATGCTCGGTCACATTTCTGCACGGGAAAGTAACCCCAAAAACTGTCAAAGTTACCCGTAATGTCGACCTAACCAGTTTTTACGACAACGAAAGTCTCGGCAATTTTCTTAAGGCTAGTCCGGAGAATATAGACGATAATTTCGGGAGCGCCGAAAAAAAATTGGAAAAAATCTCGCAAAAACCGTGATCTTCGAAAGTAGTCTGTTTCTGCGATGATTGGTTGTCCATGGGTATACAAGCGCAGCGCAAAGATATTCTTGCATGTGTATACGTGCGAACACGAGATTGGCAAAGTGGTCCTATCAATATTAATCGTAATATTTGCGATGATGGCTGATTCCTGAAGAACCATGGGGAGGGGGCTTGCTCTCAAACCAACGCTCCCTGTCTCTTTTTTGCCTCCCGCTTCCTCTCTCGCTCGCTCTTTCTCTCCCTCTCGGCCGGTCTATTACCAATTAATTCGATCGTGCGAAGTATGCAGAATGAAGGAGGTGAGAGGACGAGAGGGGGTGAAACGAAGGCGAGAGAGAGAGAGAGAGAGAGAGAGAGAGAGAGAGAGAGAGAGAGAGAGAGAGAGAGAGAGAGAGAGAGAGAGAGAGAGCGAGAGAAACGGAGAAGGGACGAAAAAGCGCGTTCATTTATACACCACCGAACAATATGCATATATAGACATTTTGGTGAAGGAGCCTCGTAAGGGCGTATTTATTGGGCTCGGACGTCAACAAAATGGCCTTTCTGATGTTACGCGGAATCGAAATGTACGTTGAAACGAATATAACGAAGGAGAATGCGAGAGAGAGAGAGAGAGAGAGAGAGAGAGAGAGAGAGAGAGAGAGAGAGAGAGAGAGAGAGAGAGAGAGAGAGAGAGCATATGCGCGTTGATCGGCGTAGTCGTCGTCGGGTTAGATATTGTGTCAGTCGACTCGTCCAACATTAAAAGTAATTACGACGTGATTGACCGAAGTCCGGCGGTGCAAGGGGAGGGTAAGGGGGTCCGCGAGAAGAGGAGGAGCAAGAGGGGGAAAGGGATAACGGACTAAATCATCGGAGTGACGCACGTAGCTCGTTGCTGGCCTCCCAATTATACAATCAGCGAGACCATCAGTAGCAACAGCAAGCGAAGACCTCTTTCCTTCTCTCTCTCTCTCTCTCTCTCTCTCTCTCTCTCTCTCTCTCTCTCTCTCTCTCTTTGCTCTCTCTCTTTTTTCCTCCGTGGTGATTTCCAACGTACACAAACGAACAGACATCCTCAAAGAGAGAGAAATGAGTATTAGAAGAGAGAGAGAGAGAGAAAGAGAGAAATGTGAGTTAGCTGAAACGCAGCAATCTCCGACCCCACACAGGAAGAGATCAAGTCTGAGAGTCGTTCAAGAAAGAAAATTCTCCGCGAATCCTTGCAACCGAAAATAAAAAGCAGAGTTAACAGGAGGATCCAAGTTTTGGACAAATTGCGCACACTCATTCACGTGATTCACAGACGAACACGAGGATAGACGTACGATGACTCGAGTAATTCGCGTTGGAACGAACGTAAAAGCGAATCAGTTCATTCGTTGAGGAACGTAGACTGGGAAGAAATGTATTCATTTGAGAACTCACTGTTCCTCACTGATTATTATATTATACGGTTTTGAATGTGTACAGTTGATCTACTCCTTACTTTTCAACAGTTCGTACAATGTTTTCTTTTTCCGAAATGGTTTTAGGACCTTTTTGAGGACAACGCATATTTGATACGGTGGAGAGTATAAATTATAGCGAGAACGAATTGCTGCCATTTACGAATCGCTCAACTGTTCATAGAGTTGCCGTATAGTATGGTAAAGATGCATGGGAGAGCCAAAGGAGACAATAAGCAGAATTTCGCTGGGATACAATCAATTGCACTGAAATTATGTAATATTCCAAAAAGTTTGTTTCATAGATCAATAATCCACACGAGAAATATAAAACACTCCGTATCATATTTGCATTCTGCTGCTCCTCATCATATCTATAAGAGTAAGCATGTATGCAAAACCGCTGCAAATTAAAAGGGTCATCCGTAATTCGACAACCGATCAATGCAAAATAATGCATGCAGGCTTTGAACAAACGAAGTGATGATGCATCCAATTTTTATCGCTATGGTGGAATTCCTATGAGGCTCCCAAATATTCGTACAGTGCCGAAGATAAATCATGGGTAATTATGAATGTTTCGGTACAAACAACTAGAATCAGCGACACATTCTAGAAGTTGACATCGAAAAAGTCGTGATACAAGAGTTATGGGGAAAACGATCGATCGAAGATTTTTCGGAGTCGAGTATAAAGACAACTAAATCAATCCATGCTGGTGTACCAAGGATGTGCTCGCGTTTGGCATCTTGTTATATTGACGATCATGATGCGCTAAGAAAAGAGGGAAAGAGAGAGAGGGAGAGAGAGAGAGAGAACGACAAAGGGTCATCGAGTATCTCGATCGAGAAACAAATGAGTTCTCGCGCGAGACGCCAGAGGACAGGCGTAATCACAGCCATTCTATTACAACAGCACTTCCATACATATACACTTACATATTTATATATACAGGGTGTCCTGCCGTGTTGGGCAAAATTTAATTGCCAGGGTAACTAACCATTAACAATTAATTAATTGTTAAACACGACTATGACAATTAACAATTAATCGAGTGTAATTGTAAAAACTCAGGATTAACATTTAATTAATTGTTAATTGCTGATGTCGCAATTAACAATTAACCGATTGATAATCGTGACTTTCCAATTAGAAACTAACAAATTTTCAATCTTTTTAATGTATTTGATTAAAAAGTAACAATTAAAACTGATTATTGTACAGGGCGCGGAGTGGCGTCAGAACAAATGTGTAAGTTATTGAAATACGTATATGAGTAGAAAATTAGAGACTGATATTAATCACCAATAATATATATAATAAGCAATAATGATATGTAAATCTTTTTTACCTTATATCTGTGAAGTTAAATAAGTTAATTGTTTGTTTTAATTGTTTCTTTTAACAATTAAAAAAGTTGATTGCAATTGATTTAATTGCGAGTTGCAATTAACATAAATCTATCGAATTAAATGAATTGCAACATGCAATAGATAGTGTAATTGCAATTAAATTAAATGCAATTAATTTGTGAGCCAATTAACGAACTGATTGAAAATTTAATTGATCAACGCTCAACACTGTTGTCCTGGTATAAATAGATAAGACTTTTCAAGTTAAGGGGTTACCCCCACTTGCGATTTTGAAAAAATGGATTTTTTTATTGCATTTTTTTGAAGTATAAGTATCCGGGCCCATACAGAAGTATGGGCCCGGAATAGATGACTCTATGTAAGTTTACAAAAAAAATATTTTCTTCGTGTAAACTGAAATTGAAACTTTAAACGCGTTTTTCTCAAAATGGCATTTCTGAAGTCGGTGACCAAGATTACTCGAACACTAATGAACCGATCTTCTTGAAATTTTGCAGGCTTATTTAATACATAAAAATGTAGTCTTTAATCGTTCGATTTTTTTCGTTAAAATCGAACCATTAACTTTGACTGTCCGCCATTTTGTGAAAAATGAATATTTTTTAAAATCCTTCGATTAAAGACTAGTTTATACTTATATTTGACTAAATCCATCCGCATTTTTTTTTCAGATGATTCGCTTCGCCGCAATGTTGGTCACCGCAAACCGTGTAGGGGAGACCGGGGCAAAATGGTATAGCAGGGCAAAACGGTACCGGGGCAAAATGGCACTGGGGCATAATGGGATCGGGGCATAATGGGATAGCAAAAAATGAAGTTTGTTTGGTGCTTGATTTGGGGCAAAATGGGATAAGGGCAAAATGGGACAGAGAGGAGTGGAATATCAAATTGGGGCAAAATGGAATCGGGGCAAAATGGGATACACAAAAATGAATTGTCGCAGCCCGCTGAATTTGGGGCAAAATGGGATGACAGGAAAATTCATGCTTCGGCTCTGTGAAAGAGCTGTTGAAACATAATCTAATCCAAATGGTGCTTGTGGTTCGTTTCAGTCCACATATACGCAGATAATACGGACTGATCGATATATTTGTCGCCACATATCCTTCGATTTCATGGGGAGCGGCGGTCCTAGTTTCATAAAACAATTTACGTAAAAATTGACAAGAGTTAGATTTTCATCAATGGCTTGAAAATCAGTATCAGTAACGTGCAGTTGGCAGAAAATAAATTTAAAAAAAAAAACAAAGAAAGATAAAAACAAAAAAAAACCATAAATTGCACGCGTCAGATTCTAAAAATTACTTGATTATTTAAATAATTAATAACGACAAAGAAATTGTACCAATCGAATAAGAAGGCTCAAATAACAATTTACGTCAAGTTTGGTACAGTTCTGACCGCAGAATCAAAAGTAATTGTTTAACAAACTTTAATAACAAATGAAAAATTAGTATTTTTTTGAATGTTGAAGTACTTAAATTTATTGGATTCAACGAATCCTGACGAGCCGAGCACGAACTGTTGTTGTAAAGTCAAAAATAATAATAATTGTTTAAGCGATTGAGTTAACAAATAAAAATTGTCGTCTTCTTTAATGTTAAATTACTACGATTAATCAAATTTCAACGAAATCGAACGAGTCGACCTTGAAACATTGCCTTAACCGCATGTCCAATCATTATATTTGGTCAAACAATGAATATCAAAAAATTAATTGAAGTTTTAGACTGCATTAATAGTCATTAATGCATTAATAGACTATACCAAACTTGCGAAGATTCTAACCGAATGATAAAAAATTATTATTTAAACAATTTCATTAACAATTAAATTGTTCGAATCGAATTGTTACGCTCGATTAACAATTGCCAAGAAATTTCAGAAAATGCCGATCGTACAATGAAGAATAAATATTTGAACAATTCAATTAACAAATGAAAACCGCTGCAGTCTTTAATATTAATAAATTATTACGCGTAATCGAATCTCAACGATATAAAATGAGTCGATATCAAAATACGTCTTTAAAAATATGCTAATTAATGCAATTTAGTTAAACGATAAATATCAACAAACCTACCGTATCACCTGGATTGTTAAGCTCAATTAACATATCCATTGTTTTATTGAATGCATCGGCCGTAGTTTCGTGAAAAAATAACTATTTCCGCAATAATAGAACTTTTTTTCATCCGCCATATTGGATTTTCAGTTTTTAGTTTTTCATTCCAAACTCCTATCCTCAATTCATGATTTCGATATTCTGAAATCAATGTCTTATGTTTTTATTCGTTATCTAAACGATTACGTATTTATTCATCTATCATTATTTCGCAACAAAATCATGAGGTACATTTTATTATTGTTGAACCCTAGTCAATGTTATTTTTGTTTAGCAGTGAGACGCCATACGCGTCCATTGTGAGTCGTTTTTATATTTCTAACGTACGCCACGAGTGGCGCCAACATCACTTACGCGTCGTTCGAATGTTGTGTAGCGGTGGCTTCAGATTTGTAATGGTGTAAGACGTTCACGAACAATGTAAGTGAATCTCATTCATTATACTATTACGACTGGTATATTTTTCTCATCGTCATTCTTATATAGATCGAAAATGGTACGCAATTACAAAAGGAAGACCATGCGACAGTCCTGGAACGAGGAAGCAATGAGTCGGGCGATAATGGCTGTTACAGACGGAATGAGCTTGAACGCGACGGCGGAACAATACCATGTTCCTAAAACAACGCTCGCTCGATTCGTAAAAAAATATCAGAAGAATCCTGATTTGGAATTGGTCGCTACGAAAGGTAAGTCCGCTGTGCGCAAAAAAAACATTGTAATAGGTCGCTGATTGAATATATGTCGAGTTCAACCGTAATCTCTGGGCATGCCGTTGCGCCGCGACATATTCGGGCATGTCCGTAGCCGCGCGATCTATTCGGGCATCTCCGGAACGCTCTCGCCCACCGAGAATGTCAGTCGACTAAGAACGGGCAGCAGCAGTAGCAACACTTTCGATTTGTTTCCATTTTCAAATTAAGTAGTTTTTTCGTTGCATTGGCATTTAGCAATAAAGTTCCGTTTTATTTATGATATCAACAGCGGTTTTTTACCAAAAGAAACAGTATAAGACGCTTCTAGGTCATAAAATAAATATACAATTAGTGCTGGGACGTATTCGAGATTTCTCCATCGCGTTAGAAACAAAAATTCATGTCTCGATGATGCTCATTGGAATATTTTCGTAGAATCCTTCACGCTCATATTCTCAACTAAAAGTTTGATTTACTTCGAATTCTAGTTCTTCACGATACAACAAAAAAAACCAAACATAAATATTCGACTATTGTGATATATCGCTGATTTAAAGTATACCCAGTTCAACGGGAATATCTGGGCGCCGCGATGTATTCGGGCATGTCCGTAGCCTCGCGATCTATTCGGGCATCTCCGGAACGCTCTCGTCCACAGAGAATGTCAGTCGACTAAGAACGGGCAGCAGCAGTAGGAATTCTTTCAATTTTTTTCTATTTTCAAATTACGTAGTTTTTTTCTGTGTATCAGCCTGTCTTAATAAAGTTCCGTTTTATTTGTAATATTAACAATGGAACAACGGAACGGAATAATTTATAAAATGAATATAAACTTAGTGCTGGCTCGTATTCGAAATTATCTAGCACGTTGGAAACATAAAGGCATGTCTCGATGATACTCATTGGTATATATCTGTAGAGTCTTTAACGCTCATAGTCTTAACCAAAAATTCGATTTATTTCAAATTTTGGTTCGTTATGGTGCAACAAAAAAAAACCAAAAATAAATGTACGACTATGTTAAACATATTAGGACAATAATTAAGCCTTAAAACAATTTCGGAAAGCTTTTGACAATTTTTTTCATTGTTTAAAAAATAATCAAAGAATCTTCTTCTCGTACTAAACAAAGCATTTTTTTCCAATGTCTAAGAATTTTTAATGATTTTTCGTCCATAGTTGTTTCTTTTAATTTCGATATACGTAAAATTCCACAAATTTCTTGGATGTTTTCATATAAAGAGACGATATGAAACGCGAGGAATTTGAGCGTAACGAAACAAGACAGACCCATAATGACTCTTCAGAAAAAATTCACACGTAAAAATTTAATTGATGTCAAGGACAGAAACAGAAGCAGCTATCCATAATAGAAGAATGCACATTGTATCAAAGGAAATTATATTTGATTAATTTCTTTCTGCATCAATTCTACAGTAACTTTATATTAATATTGTTATTCGACCTTGAAATTCACGTTCGTTTTTTAGTCATTTCTACAGAAAGAAATCGTTCTAACCACATTAAAAAGTATTCGAAATTGAGATTTAAGCGCACTTTTAGTTAGATAAGTACGCGCGGGACATTGTTACATTATTTAATGTTTAACAACTCATTTCAGTTGATACCATTTTCTCCACATCGCGCATAGTAAATTTCATAATGATTTGATGAACTTTCAGGTCTCGGAAGATTCACTTCGGTCTTTTCCATGGAACAAGAACGAAAGCTCGTTTCTTATTTGAAAGAGATGGAAATCATCCTTCATGGCGTATCACCGTACGAACTACGAGTACTGGCATTCCAGTTAGCTGAAAAGAATGGGATTGGCCATCCTTTTTCCGAAGGAATAGCTGGGCAGGACTGGCTGCGAGGTTTTCTAAAAAGGCACCCTGACATAGCGTTGCGTAAGCCACAAGCAACCTCAGCTGCGAGAGTAAAAGGATTTAACAAGATCGCGATGTACAAGTTTTACGATTTACTGGGTGCAACTATCGAAAAATATGATCTCACACCAAATCGTATTTTTAACGTAGACGAAACTGGGTGCACCACAGTCCCAAAACATAATTGTAAAATCATCGCTACGAAGGGACAAAAGCAAGTTGGATGTCTGAGTTCCGCTGAACGTGGGAAATTGGTAACAATCGAGCTATGTATGTCAGCTACAGGCGCCTACATGCCGCCGATGTTCATATTCCCTCGCAAGACTCCGCAGCCTGAACTTTTGACTGGAGCTCCGGATCAAAGTTGGGCAGAATATAATCCATCGGGATGGATAACGACTGAGATCTTCTATGAGTGGTTTAAAAAATTCGTCACTTTGTCGGGAGCAACAAAGAACCAACCGGTACTGCTCTTATTGGATGGACACGCTTCCCATACAAAAAATTTGAACGTCCTGGATTTGGCTAGAGAGAGTGGGGTCATTATTTTGTGTTTCCCCCCTCATTGTACACACCGACTGCAACCGCTAGATGTGAGCTTGATGAGACCAATCTCTATTTACTATTCGGCTGCCGTTAAGAAGTGGCTACGCAATAACGCTGGGTGTGTTATTACCCACTCGCAAATTGCCGAGCTGTTCGGTGAGGCGTTTATGCAAGCAGCATCGCTATCAAACGCAGTTAACGGGTTCAAAAAAACTGGCATATGGCCTTTTAACAGAGACGTTTTCACGGATCGTGACTTCGCGGCGGCACACGCAAATACGCTTTCGTCATCCAACGTGAACGCAGAACCCTCGACCACCGTGGGCGAAAATCTTCCGGCGAATTCAAATCCGGGATGCTCCGCAAGCAACCAGCAAAACCAGGAAATCACTTCCAACAGACCGGGAATCACTTCTATCGAATCTCCTCAAAACATTTCGTCCACAGAAAATCTCCTTGACGAAAGTTCCGACAGTTTGAGTCAGGTTTTGAGCCAAATGTCAATTGACGAAACAAGGTGCTCTGCCGTATATAATTTCAATCGAATTACGAGTCCTCAAGCTGAGTGTTCAAACAGTGTATCCATAGACGTAAACGGAATCGACGCTGCCGAACATATGGTGTTATTAGGTGTATCGTTTGATAGTGGATCCGACAGTGATTCGTTCATGAGAAAACGAGGACACGTATACACTGGACCTCTCGATGATTTCGAATAAGAAGAAGATCACGATATTATATGCTCCACGATGGAAGAAAAAACAAATGGAAATCCGAGAAAGAAAATGCGAACCACTTTTGAAACAGTCGTCGATTCACCGCAAAAATTAAAGTCTCCCGTAAAAAAAAACGTAGCGAGCTCTTCGAAGACTCAGCCCTTCGAAATATCACCATCCCACCTGCTTCCGATATCGGCAGGCAAAAAATCAAAACGTAAAGAGACATCAAGAAAAGGTACAAGTGGCATTCTTACGAATTCTCCGTACTACAGAGAACTTCGTAAGAAAAATCCAGCGGCGTCGATAACAACCGACGATGACGCATCATGCCTTTTCTGCGGGGGCTTATATTCGAAATCCAAGGAATCCTGGATTCGTTGTAATTCATGCGAGAAATGGGCCCACTATTCATGTGCCCATGCTGACGATAACTTAATCGAGTACGTTTGCGACAATTGTGCCGATGAAAATTAGCTTAGTTAAACAAGCAATAAAAATTAAACATTGCCACCGTTAAATTATAGTATCGTAAGTAGAGTGTGACCCAAATATCGTGTAACATTCAATAAAACCTGTTTTCACTCATTTATTACCCCTCGTTTTTTACCCCTGCATTTCTTTCGTTTCTGCATCGAATTATTCCACTGTCCCATTTTTGCCCCGATCCCGGTTTGCCCCAACCGCCTCTTTCTGAGGAGCCTGATTTTCTCCGGCCCATTTTGCCCCAGTCCCCGTTTTGCCCCAATGACGTATTTTCCAGCAGTGTTGATTTTCAGTATTCCATTTTGCCCCAGTCCCGTTTTGCCCCAATGACGTATTTTCCAGCAGTGTTGATTTTCACTATTCCATTTTGCCCCAAACCCGTTTTGCCCCGGTCCCATTTTGCCCCGGTCCCATTATGCCCCGCTATACCATTTTGCCCCGGTCTCCCCTATATAAAAACATTATTTCATTGACGGCCATTTGCCACTAAACAATGTAATATTTTTCAATAAAAAAATTACTGAAAGTTCTTCAAGATGTGTTCTTTAAGATGGTATATTGATCGATTAAAAAAGTTTTGTAGTTTTCTTTAAAAAATTCATGAAAAATGCCTTTTTTGCGCTACAAGTGGGGGTAACGCCTTAAAACAAGACTTTTCTAGAGTTGACTTTCAAGTTCAAGCAAGACTTTTCTAGATAAAACAAATAACTAAGAGTATTTTTTTTAAACCGGGTCAAAAAAGTTATCATTTGTAGAAATGTCACGCAAAAAACCAAAAGCAGATTATTTTTGTCTCGAAAACCGTGGGACTTTTGCTGCATTGGAATTCCTGCATAAAGTAGAACATTAAACTGGAACTGAAATTCTTGCATATAGTAGAACTGACCTATCGACAGTCGCGGAATTATTTATTCATAACAGGACACCCTGTACGTATGTCCTATACACACGCACGCATTTATATGCATAACCTTATCGAATAGAAAGGCGTACTTCAGATCATTAAAGATGCTAAATCTCGCAACTTAGGTCTTTCTTCCAATCCAAATCAACACACGTTGACGATGCAGACTGAGAGGGTTACAGGGTCGCGAGAAATCGAACGACTATTCGACACGAAACTCGTGCATGTATGCGTGTGGCTGACAGTAGAGTGAGAACGAGATGCAGGAGAGATCTATGGATCGGATCACTAATTCGCTTTGTCGTCATACGAAGTCTATCCACCTCTCTCGCTCGTGATGAAAACGAGCTCGTGATCGTGTGGAGTACGTGCTTGGGTTCGATCGAGCTTTGATTTCAACCGCGATTAGCATGAATCTTCCTATTGTTCATTTTTTGGTCCCGGTTCTTTCTTGTCCCAAAAATTTTGATCCTCAACGATTACGTGGAAATCAATGTGGATCAGACTTTGGGATGACTTGAAAAATATCACTCGCGCTTGAGATTGCTATCGTAGAAGATATTGTAAAATGTCGCTTCTGAGAATGATTGGAAAAATTAGTGAAAAAAAAACCGAGAATGTGAACCTCAGGTCGGTGAGTCGGTGCTGTGATCCATGCCAAGCAGCGTTGGACTAACTTCGGTAAATATGCCATTTTAATCCAACTGTTTTCAGAAGCACAAAGTTAGCTGGGTGTCGCAAAATTCTTACCTACTTACGCGCCAATATTCGTGAAATACTTAAGGGTGGTTGTCACCCTTTCTTTGTGAAATATTGATAAAACGAGAAACACGTGTCAGCTAATTTTCTACCTTCTACACATGTACAAAGTTATATTCATATCTTATGGAATTCTCCGTAGATATATGCGTATAAAAAATATATTGATTGAATAAACAATAGAAGGAATTTGTTGGTATATTCGTCATTATTATTATAAATGTATAGTCGTCGAAAAATACAATAGTTTTGCCATTGCAACTTTATTTCTATTTCGCCCGTTGACAAGTTGTAACAAAAAAGCGAAAAAATCAACAATATTCGAGGGTGCGTTTCACCCTTGAAAAATGACTTTCTACAAAAAACATGTCGAATATTTTGGACCACTGTACAAACCTGCAAAATTTTATTTGATTTTATCCTAATTTATTCAAGGCGTTATATACAGTCAGGAGGCCCAAAAGATCGATTTTTCAAGAATTTTTCTTGAGAATACCTTCACATCTATTAACGTAAAAATTTGTACACATATTCTGGTAACTTTTAATTGTATTTTAACATTTTTTATTTGTAAAAATAATTATTTTGAAAGCTGCTATAGCTGATCTCCGGGAGCACCTCTAAAAAAGGCGTCTTGCGGTGAGCACGATATCTCTGGACTGGATCATCTAAAATGAAAAAAAAAACCGAAAATATTTCGTTAAAATAATGGATTATATTATAATTGATCGAAGGAATAAGCAAAATAATAATTTTTGACAATATGGCGAATTCTGAATAAAAATCGATTTCTGACAAAAATTTAGGCCTCAAATTGTTTATAAAATGGAAAATATTTATCGGTGAGAAAAAATCTTCGATTAATTACTAAAAAATATACTTGAAAAGATTGTGTTAAAATTTGAGACTGATCGGCTCAGCCGTTTCCGAGAAATCTTGCTCACCGACTTTAAAACACACAGATTTGAGAAAAACGCGTTTAAAGTTTCAAAGGCACTTTCAAACGCTCTGACACGTCATCACAAACGTGCGTGTAACTTCGAGAATATTCGACGAATTGACAAGAAATTCTCTGCGTGTACGTAGATATATGTACATTACGAAAAAAAAGAATATAAATCGATTTTTCGAAAATTTTAACTGTGTAACCCCTTAAGGCGGGAGCCTGAATTAGAACGTCCAAAAACAGCGTTTGTTCGGGAATTTTTTAGAAGGGGGAAAACAAGTGAGTTCAGTAAACATTGAGGTATCTTTTCATGTATATTTAAAACGTATAAAAAAATGTTTCAACATGAGACAATAAATTACTGCAGATTTAGCAAAAAAACCAATGAAATTTTCAATTGTCATATATTTTTCTTCTGGGTGAATTAAGAAAAAGCTTTAAAAAATCGTGAAATTGTAACTTTTCTAGGGTTTGAAAAAAATGTGTTTAAAAAAACACTTTAACGTGCTATAAAAATGATTTAATAAGACTTTTTCAACGACTTTTTTTAATTCACTTAGAAAGGATTTTCATACTGGAAAAAATAAACTTTGGTTCGATTCAATAGGTCGTTTAGTTTTTTTGCTATCACGCCCGCCAATTTAAAAATATCGTGAGAATGAATACTGGAGAAAATGCACTTCAAAGTTTTCAATAGGAGGAAATATCAATATCAAATATATTAATAATGTTGGCCTTGTATCTTCGAAAATATTTACAATTGGCCTCTGTAACTTTGTAAATATGTTCTTGGATAGTTTATCGATTTAAACAAAATAAAAATAAAAAAAAAAACGATTTTTTGGACCTTCTAATTCAGGCTCCGGCCTTAAATCGGGAGGACACCCCAGACGAGTCTAGAGGGCAGACTCTTCTCTAAGACTCTCTAGGTCTTCCATAGGCTCCCAATTGTACCAAATGTTAATACAGTTGGGAGCCTAGAGACACATTATTTCCAGTACGATTAGTGAAAAGTACTCTGCAAAAAGGATACCAATGAACAGTCGCAAACGTCGCACACATCTGCAGGATCTCCTACAGTGATGCACATGAAAGGGGATTCACGAAAAAATGAAGAATGCGTGACAGCAAATATTAGCAATCAAGAGAGTCAAAGCAGTCGAGTACTTAACGGGGTTTGAATCGATAAATGTTTAACGACGGGAGGGTTGAACGTTGGAGTGGCCGAGAGTGTTGGCCCGGTGTCAAAGGAAAAAATAAAACAGTCAAATCGAAAGAATGGAGAAAAGAAATCTGAATAATAAATGTTTTGACTCGAAGGGTCTTGGGCATTGTCCGAAACGCGTGGCACGGGGAGAGCACTCGGTAGGTTTGCACTTTCAGTACCGTGGACACGGACGGAGGAAAAGTACGAACACGAGTACGTACTCGATTCTTAGTGCCCTTGAGTGCTATTCGAGAAACAAAGGGCTGGTTCGAGAGAGAGAAAGAGAGAGAGAGAGAGAGAGAGAGAGAGAGAGAGAGAGAGAGAGAGCTCTCTCCCTCTGGATAGAAAGCACATTGAGGGATAAGAATGGTCGTCGACTTTATCGCGATCGATTGATTGTGTCTTTTAAACGGTACGTACACCACGGTAAGCGCTAAGCCAGTTCATCCGCCCCCCTTTCAATAGTGTGTTTAGCCGGTTTTTAACGATCCATTAATATTTCTTTACATTTTGTAATGATATACGAAACTCCCTACTAATCGTTTCGTCCTTTTCACGCACACAATTTTAGCATTGAAAATGCTTTTAAAACTGTATATGCTTGTTGAGGTAGGCTGGGTATAGGGATCTGGGTTAGCTGAACGTCACACGAAAGTAACGCTGCCCCCCACTTCACTGCCACTCTGTTGCAGTAGAGTGGGGTAAATGCTACGGCTAGAGGTGGGGGAAATGCCCTCTCCCCACCCTATTCTAATCTTGTTATTAATTTCAAAATTATATTACAACTTGTATTACAAATATATTACAAAAATTGTACAACAATTATTATACAAACAAACCCAAACAAATCCAAACAATTCCAAACAAACCGAAAGAAACCCAATTACATACCTCAATGTATCAGTATTCTTTGAAAAATAAGAAAAACCAACTCATATTATTTACATGTACCTGTTTTTTATTACCCGAAAAGTTTAATTACATTTTCAATGCCATGAAATAATTGCACTTTGTGAAGTATCTGTAGATTTTTTCGATCGAATGCACATTTATTCGACATTCGCTGATCATTTTAAACAACTGTGGTGCAGTGGCACTTTTATGAGTCTGGACAAAAAAATCATCTATTAAACATCTAATTTGTATACGCATAATATCTGAATATCTTAAGGAAATAAATTAGTATACGCGTACTTACTGAATATTTCAACTAAATAAATTAGTATACCAAAAACAACTAAATATCTTGACTGAACACATTTGTACATGCAAAATATGTAAATATATGTTTCGAATGAATGTGTATAAGTATATCAATCATTCCTAAGTGTCACAGAAGTCGCCTTGGAATGTAATTGGATAGAAGATCGCCGTGGCAAGAACAGTTCAAAATCATGAGAAAATAATTGGATCTCAAATAGCGCGAATGGCTCGGGGTTCGTAGGTTCAGAATTACAACTTTGCTTATACAAACAATGCATAATTTACAAAGCCATACGTGGTAAATTCTATTATCTATAGACTTCTATGTGACGAGACATGGAAGCAGCAGGTCCAAAAATTCAGTAAAAAAACAAAACTAGGAATTTATCCGAATAGTCTAGTATCGAACCTGCTCAACGAAAACCTTATTACCGAAGGACAGAAAAAGTTTGAAACGTCAAGCCTCGGTTTGCGCTCCAATTAAAATACGGTACACAATTTAAATACAAATAAGGAATAAAGTATTAGTACGTGCCACCCTGGATAATGTTATTTCGCCTTCACAAAATTGTTTATCGCTATTTAGCTAAGAAATAATAATTAGACAATAACTGTGATAAATAATAGTTATAAAATGTTGGATAATACGTATAAAATACTAGATCAACTTTCAAACGTTTGTCTCCTGCGTTCCAGCTTAAATATGAATCGATTTTTTAACGAGTTTCGGGACACTTGTCAAAATGTTACTATTTGATTGCAATGCATACAGTAAGTTTTTTGTCATATACTGAATGCACTCTCCAAATTTTTTATCGATCGTCTAAATCGTTTCTATCATATGAACAATTGAGAATAAAACACTTCTTAACATAGGGCGATGCCTACGTTCAACGCCAAATGGCAGTTTTACGCAGAAAATGGTGTGAAAAAATGTTTAAATGTTATGAAAAATTGTCATTTCACTCAGTACATTATGACATTAATAACGAAATTGTCATAGGGTACTGAGTGATTTGACAGTTTTTCGTAACATTTTAGTTAGGCGTCCCTTTGCTAAAGAGTGTTTTTTCAAATGTAAATTTTATAGAAACGGTGTTGGAGATCGATTAAAAATTTGGAGGGTGCATTCAGCATATGACACAGAATTTGCAGTATGAATTTGAGTTAAATGGCAACGTTTCGTAAATTGTCCCGAAACTCCCAAAGGGAGATTTCTACTTTGTTGGGCCCAAAAATGTTTGATTTTCCGCCAATTTTTTATGCGAAAAATATTAAATACAGAATGTTGGAATTTGGTATGTTTACTAAGCGGTCTTTATTGAGCATGTTGATATTTTTTACAGTTTGAGAAAACATGGTACTGGGAGTGGGAGGAGCCACGTGTGTCGGTGTGCCGGCGATGATTTTCTTCGATTGCGGAAGTCTTCAGTTCTGTACAGGTGATCTGATGCAAAAAAATGAAGCATATTTTTTATTTTGTACAATATTATAGATAAGTCGAACGAAAATCAAAATGGAAAATTGAAAAATGAAAAAAAAGTGCGCGATCGAAGAACAAGTTTAGTTTATTATCAAATTTTTCTGCAGTTTTTTGTTTATAAAATAAAAAGGTTTGAATATTTTTGGATAATTCTAGTTCGACTAATGAAGACGTTTATTGTACACGTGATTGCCAAATTTCATAACGATTGCTCATCTAGGGCGTGTGGGAGCACTTCCGCAAACTTCGAAAACGTGGTTTCGAGAAAAACGCGTTCTAAGTTAAACTAAAGTTTATGTGCAAATAAAATGAGAGTTACATACCTACACCTAATCTGATATGCTAAGACTATATAGTGCACCTTCCTCTTCTTTAAAAAGGACTTTTCCAGTCGCCCGCTGAATTTTTCTTTTTTTTGGCCCATCAAAGTAGAACCCTCCCTTGAGCCCTATGCAATGATTTTTCGGGTTCCGTACCTAAAGAGCAAAACGGAACTCTATTAATGTGACTCTGCTGTCTGTCCGTCCAAATGTCACGGGTGTGTAGCTCGTAAATGGAGGGAGTTACAGACCTGAAATTTTGATATTTTGTGTAGAATGTCGACCCAAAACCGAATATTGAATTAGAATATTGAATTGAATTCAATTAAATTATTTTTTATGGGCGTCCCATACGTGAAACCGGAGCAGAAATGTTCTTTTTTCCTACCCTGTCATGTGGGGTGTCATTTTTTAAAGCTCATTGATAAGAGTACAAATATATTTTTTTCTTTTTTATCTTCAAAAATAAATAAATGGGGGCCGTCAAAGTTGTCGATTTTGGACCATTTTTGTTACGGTGTCTCTATCAAAAAATAAACTAGTTAGGAATTTGGAATTTCTGTATATTATGTACCACATACTTTATTTAAACAACAAATCCTGAAAACGCTGATTCATAATATAGTATACATAAAAATTTATCTTGTAGATAATACAAACGACGATGCATAATGTAGTATATATGCTAATTTAGTGTATACATAATACAATGCATTTATATTGAAAATATATAAAAATTATTGTTATTTAAATATTTACAATACCAAATGACTTAGTTTCGGAGTCGGAGCCAGCCAAGAACGAGAGGTTGACGTCAAGGAAGAAAAGAGATTGCAAATTAAAAAAGATCGTTTTTTCATTTATTTTTCTTCCCCTCCTCTTTTTTCTGCGAAAAATGTGACAATATTGGCAATTGGTTGGTACCGACTTAAAAAATAAGTAATTTCTTATTATAAATATTTAAATAACATTAATTTTATATATTTTCATTATTAGCTTACAGCAGGAGTATACAAAGCTTTCTCTAGCCATCATCACCCCACATGGTTTTAGTTTAGTACTAAAAACTAACACAGAAAAAAGCATCACCTAATTAAATATCTAGTTTCAAAAAAAAAGTTGTTTGCTCATATGTACGGAACCCTAATAAGCAAGGCCTGACTCCCACTTGGCCGAGTTTTTTTGAGTATCTCTCCGCGAATTTGCAAGCAGCGTAAGATCCATCAACATTGGATTTATGCATAAACGCACCAATTTATATACGTATGTATAATAGTTTTTGGTTTGTTTGCACTCTATATATACTACTGTACATATAAATGTATATGTATATACGTGTGTATAAACACAATAAGCTGGCATAATCAGGAGCATCAGCACAGCTTCAGTCACAGTCCTCACCGAGTATTTCGCGCATAACCGCAGCGTCACGGCATTCGTTAAGAGTCATCCGTATCCAAGCGGTATACACAGCTATAGACGGTACGTATCAAGGATATGTATACACATATGTACGTATTATACAGGTATAGAATCGTAACGTACTGTAAGGACGAGGCGTTAATACTTATCGAAAAGAGAGACGGTAGTTGAATCGTACGTGGACTTATTTATGGCCGCGGTAACGAGAAGGGGCACATCGCGAGCGTCCATAGGCGAGAATCGCGGAGTGAAAGAAAGAGAGAGAGAGTGAATGAGCGCGACAGCGGGAAAGGATTGAGGGAGGGCGGGAGTATGAGAAGGCGGGAGAGGGACAGAGAAGCCGAGAGGAGCAAAAAGATCGCGAAGGAGGAAGAATAAGAAAACGACGAGGCGAGAAGGACGAGAGGGAAAAGGAGACGCGAAGGAGGAGGTGGTGATCGGTATGGACGCGCGCCGCGCGCGAACGGATCCGGGCTAGGTCGTTCAACCTCTCGCCACACTTCGGACTCTCGCTGTTGTACATACGTTTATGTCCGTATTGTATTCCATTGGGACATGTACTCTCTCTCTCTCTCTCTCTCTCTCTCTCTCTCTCTCTCTCTCTCTCTCTCTCTCTCTCTCTCTCACTCACTCTATCGGTCGCTCTATCTCCTCCTCTCTCGGTCCACTTGGTCATCTTCACGTTCCTCCACCCTCCGGTTGGTTTTCTACTACCAATATGACGACTCGGGAAATAAAAAGTCACTAAACCAACCCCGTTTGAATATCATTTTCCCATTTTCGCTCTTCTCAAAGACGGTCGACCGAAGATTCTAAAATAAACTGATTTTCAGGCGTAGGTATGTCGGATAAAAGTTCAACTCGAGGTTTCCACAAGTTGCAGTACCTGGCTTTCGCGAAAATATATCGGCATGAAGTAAATTTAGTTCCGCTATGAAAAATGGTAAATCCACCCGCAGATTGTGTATCTCGCAGACATTTTATTTTCGTAATTTTTCGTTACGGCGGGATATACATTTAGGCGGGAAAAAACTAAGCATATTTGAGTTATTTTTGAAACTATGAAATGATCATTCTACATTTATCAAACTGTCGGTGTACTTTGATAGTATATTTAAGTATACAAAATAATTTTTTTAAACGTATAAGGAGTACAACTTTGCAGTGACCGTTTTTTTCAAAAGTTTAAGGCTTTATTATAAAAAAGTGGCTACATATTTTTTAATCAAAGTACTGCCCGTCGCTAGCTACGACCTCGGCCCATCTTTCAGGTAGCATTCGAATCCCGCGTCGATAAAAGTCTTGGTCCTTGGAGGCAATCCAGGAATCGACCCAATTTTTGACTTCTTCGTAAGTACCGAAGTGCTGGTCAGCCAAATCGTGTGCCATTGACCGGAACAAGTGATAGTCGGAAGGGGCAATGTCTGGAGAGTACGGCGGGTGGGATAAAACCTCCCATTTCAGCGTTTCCAAGTACTTTTTCACGACATTTGCAACATGGGGTCGGGCATTGTCATGCTGCAGTATCACCTTGTCATGTCTTTCGTTGAATTGTGGCCGTTTCTCTTTGAGTGCCTTACTCAAGCGCATCAACTGACGTCGGTAGAGTTCCCCTGTGATGGTTTCGGATGGCTTGAGCAGCTCATAGTACACAACGCCCAGCTGTCAGCCCGTTTTCAAAAACTTTCTGCCTTCCGCCACCATGCTTGTTCTCGACCTCAAAATCTCCACTTTTGAAGCGTTGAAACCACCGCCGACACGTTTTCTCACTAATAGAATCCTCCCCGTAAGCATCTACAAGCAAACGGTGGGCCTCAGCCGCAGATTTCTTGATGTTGAAGAAGTAAATCATAACCTCCCGCAAATGCTGTCAATTCGGTTCGTAGGTTGCCATGTTTGACTGCCTATAACTTTATAATGCATACACGTATCCGTTAGCTTTTTTAAATTGTTTACATTGGCAGAGCCTCTAGTTTAAAATGCCACTTTTTTTTATTGAGCTAGGGCCACTACTTCGGCCGCAGTGGCTCTCTAAGTAAAACGGTCACTGCAAAGTTGTACTCATAATATTTATCATCAAAATGGGCGGAGCAATTTGCAAAAACTTTGATTTGCAAAAAAAATCAAAACTTTTTCCAGTTAGAATATGTATAGTTTCTATTTGACAATAATTAAAATGAAGAAAATTGCAAACTTAAAGAATATCACGGACTTGCAGAAAAAATCACCATTTCACGCAACATTTCTGTAAAATTGTAATGAAAAAAGTCGTTTTTTTTTCTAATTTTTCAAAAGCAATTGCCGTCAAGTAAAAGGTAGAAATATTATCAATATTTCTACCAAGTTTTAACTCAATCGGCTTAATGGTTTTTGAGTAATCCTGCTCGCCAATTTCGAAAATGTAGTTTTGAGAAAAACGCGTTTGAAGTTTACCCCGCTCCGAATCCGAGCGGTTAGGTACTGCGTTGTCGGGCTGTAAGGTTTGAAGTTTTTCAAATTTCCCTTTGAAACTTTGGGAAAATTTGTTGTACACATAGTTCTATAGTTTAAAGAAGAAAAGATGAAATTGATTTTTTTATCGTTGTAAATGTAAATCCGGCCTTAAAGCAACTCCGCTAAATTAGATAGATTTTTGAATGTTTCTCTTTTGTTTTGCATTTTATTTTTGTGATTTTTTGTTAAAGCAACTGTGCTGAATTACATAGATTGTTGAATGTTTCTTTTTAGTTTTTCATTTCATATTCGTGATTATTTTTTAAAGCAACTGTCCTAAATTACATAAATTTTGAAATGTTTCTTTTTTTGTTTTTCATTTTATTTTCGTGATTTTTCTTTAAGGAGTTTCGGGACAATTGACGATATGTCACCATTTCATTCAAATTTAAAACGTAAATTTTTCGTTATGTATTGAATGCACCCTGTAAATTTTAAATCGATCGCCTACACTGTTTCTATAGAATGTACAATTGACGAAACACTTTTTATCATACGGAGATGCTTTATTGTCATAAAGTAAAGGGAGGAGAAATTCTAACAGTGTACTGAGCGAATTGATAAATATTCATAACATTTTAAACAATTTGTCATGCTAGTTCGTGCGCAAAACTATCATTCGGCGATCAGCGTAGGCATCTCAGTACGTTAAAAAGTATCTCTTCAATTCTAAATTTCATAGAAACGATGTAGACGATTGATTTCAAATTTGGATGGTCCATTCAGTATATGACAAAGAGTTTACTTTATAAATTTAAATCAAATAGTAAAAGATCATCAATTGTCCCGAAACTCCTTAAAGAAACTGTGCTGAATTGCATAGATTCAAAGATGTTTCTTTTTTTGTTCCTTTCGAAAACGATGTATTCCGAAGTTGAGCTTATATCAGGCATACACATACACACATACACACACATATATACGTTCAATCGAAAGAGAGTATCCATACCGTATTTAAAAGAGAATCATGTGAATGAAAATCAAATCTAAAAAATCGAGAAGAAAAAATCAAAAGACCTCGAAAAATATGAGTACGTCGAACATTTATCGATAATATATTCGATACTCCGAACGAAAAATTGTAAAAACGCCACCATTCAAAACATTTAGCTGATTCCCTGGTCCATTATTTTGCTCGTTCACTCTCGTCTCAATTCTAAACGTTGGAATATGAGAATGCCAACGTAACTAACTTGGTAACTAAAAACTTGTTTGCCTCTTAGCTTAATGTGTACTCAATCGACAAGCACCAATACAATCATCTTTATCCACGCAACTAACTAAATAGGACGTGTAGAATAATTAAAAATTTGTCAAAAAATTAAAATACATCTTATGTTAATGCCATTTAAAAAAATTGCATAAACATAAGAGGTAAACGAGTTTGTGCACAATTTTGGGAAATTTTCCAAAAATCATACCATGATGACTCGAAATTGACTTTAGACTAAGGTAACCTAGGTTGGAGATGTTCCTAACGACTTTGCATTAACCTTCCTAACATCCCGTATATGTATGTATATATATATATACACACACACATACAGGGTGTCCTGTAATGAATGAATAATCCTGCAACTCTTGGTAGGTCAGATTATGTCCTACTATATCCTGGAATTTCAGTTTAGTAAAAGTCGAGAGGTTTTCGAGATTTTCTGCATTATTTTATTTTATAAAAATCGAGATGAGGGTTTCGAGATTTGCGGCTCTATTTTATTTTTTTGAAAAAATGATCCGCTTTTGGTTTTTCGCATGCCATTTCTACAAATGATACGATCGACAATAACTAAGCAACTTTTTAAAGTAATTTGCACGATATGCGTAGTACATTTTCTTTACACCGCAGGCTATCAAAGTCAGATGTTGGAATTGGTTTGAATGAAAATTCTGCATAGGATCTTTTTTCATAAAGTTTCCCTAACATTTAAGGTTAAAAAGAAGACTTTTCTATATAAAACCAATACCCAAAATTATTTTAAAATAACCGGGCCAAGAAAGGTATCATTTGTAGACATGATAATGCGAAACGAATGATAATTATCTCGAAAATCGTGGGACTTTTACTAAACAGGTTATCCATTAATTTCAGGACACCCTATATATATATATATATATATATATATATATATATATATATATATATATATATATATATATATATATGTATGTATATATACATATACATATACATACATTACCGGCCAAAAGTTTCCGGGCACTTCAGATAATTGGAAAACTTTCGATCACTGGATAATTGCCAAATAATGTTAGACTAACATCGTTCATTTAATTTATTATTTTGCGAAGATATTATATAGCTGTGAATAAATAATTATATTATTCTAATATAATGTTGCAATTATTCAAAGTGATCGAAAGTTGTGTTCGAAATCTGAAGTGTCCGGAAACTTTTGGCCGGTAGTCTATATATATGTATATATAATGAAAACAGAAGTGCGATCGGTGAAAGAACTTGGCACAGTGAAACGAGTGGGAAGCTCGTGGTGGTATCACGAAGTACGAAGGACCGAAAAAAAAATAATAAAAAGGTTAAATAAGAAAAAAAAACAGTCAAACAGGACAAAAAGAGAAATTTCAAGTGAGAAAAAGGAGCAATAGGTAGACGGAGAGAATGGCTGAGAGGGTGAGACAGGGAGAGGCAAAAGAGGAAAATTTTTGTTGCTGCTGCTGTTGAGCTCGCACTGAGGGCTCTCCTCAGTGCGACCGCAGCAGCTCGTAGCTCGCGGTTATTATAAAACAAAAGACGATGGTTGATGTCGATAATAAAGAAGGAGTACGCGCCGTGGGGCAAGCGTTTCTCGACCAACGGGGCTCGGCGGGATTGGGGGGGTGGGGTGAAAAGAGTAAGAGCGAGAGAGAAAAGAGAGAAAACACGAAAGAACGTACAGAGAGATGGAGAGAAAGAGGAACAGAGAAAGAGAGAGAAACGCACCGGCGCGTTTGCCTGAGGGACAAAAGAAAAGCGATATCTCGGACGTTGGATGGCCGGCTGGGCGCGAAGGATGTGGTTCCACGCACAACGATCGACTTAATTCGCGCTCGCGCTCCCCTCCCCCTGTCTTCATCCTTCAGCCGTACCGCGGACTATTTTTTTTTTAATTTTTTTTGTCTTCTTTTTTTTTAATACATCGTCGTCTCCGAGCCAACGCAGCAGATCGAGACAGCACTGAAGAGAACTCGCACGATTCCGCCCACCTTCGAGTTCAACCCTCTCACTCGCTCGTCTCAATGACTATGTACGCGTGAGGGACGTGTCCCCTCCCGTTCCCTCCCTGTTCCTCTCGATTTTATTTATCCGCTGATCGTCTTCCTCTCTCTCTCTCTCTCTCTCTCTCTCTCTCTCTCTCTCTCTCTCTCTCTCTCTCTCTCTCTCTCTCTCTCTGTTTCTTTTTTTGTCCTTTCTCTTTTCTCACTCTTTCACTGCCCTTTACCACCAATCATAATTTTCAATTCGAAGGTATGCCGCTGATGCGCCAAGTCCAAGCTCATACCGATCTCGTTTCTCATCCCGTAGCCCGCGCACATTGTATAGGGTGTCTCGAAATCACCTGACAATTTAATTTATTCATATAACGTATTTGAAAAGTAGAAATTTTAATTTATTGATATAACTTTATTTGAAAAGTAGGATTTTTTTATTCCAATATAAGGTACAAACATAGAGGGTATGTGTGGAACACAATATCGGATAAATGGCCGCCTCGTCCCTGTTTGCAAACGTTCACTCCTTTGACGAAATGTTCCATAACATTTTGGCATAATTGCGGACTAATTTTATTAACGGTGCGTTCAATTGCTTCCTTGAGCTCCGGAATGGTCTGTGGATCATTGGCATACACTTTTCCTTTCAGAAAAGCCCAAAGCAAGAAGTCCAATGGCGTCAAATCGCACGATCTTGGTGGCCAATTGACATCGCCGCGGTGCGAGATAACACGACCATGAAACTTCGTCTGCAATAACTATGCAGTAACAATGCAGCAAATAATTTCTATGCGTTGTTCGATCGTGGAATTCTCCATGACTAAACCTCAATACTTCCTGATGCCATCTGTCAAAGATTGCCCGTGAAAAACGACGCAACCGACCCAACCTCGAGCCAGCGTCACGCCAATCACTTTCTACCATTGGCCGATGAACGGCAGCACTACCGGCTTAGTATTGCGCCACGGTAGGAGATCTCTTCGGCCCAACGCTGGCATGTACGGTTGGCCAATAGTAGGCTTACCGGAAATCCTAACAGTTGGCCGGGTATTGGCCCAACATTGGGCCCGTGAAAAACGACGCAACCGACCCAACCTCCAGCCAGCGTCACGCCAATCACATTCTACCATTGGCCGATGAACGGCAGCACTACCGGTTTAGTGTTGCGCCACGGTAGGCATGATCTCTTCGGCCCAACGCTGGGATGTACGGTTGGCCAATAGTAGGCTTACCGGAAATCCTAACAGTTGGCCGAGTTTTGGCCCAACATTGGGCTAAAGAGATCATGATCATTGGCTGACGGTTGGCGTGATCACCAGCCCATAGTAAGGCTAAGGTTGGCTTCATAATGTTGGCGCAATATTCGGGCTAGTGTTGGCCCAGTGTAGGGCTGTCAAAACAATCCAATGCTTAGCCAACAATCGTTCAGATTCACAAGTTTCTGTGCTCGATGATTGCTCATCGAAACAATTATTAGATTCACTAACATCGTTATGCACAATCACTTGTTCGTGGAATGTTTCCAAATTTGTTTCACTATCTACTTGTCTTTTTGTTTCGTTGCCTTTGATCCTAACCTGCTGTAAAGAGTCTTCTAATTTTTGTCGTCGTTTTAACACTCGACATTTCTTAATACCATCATAATAACTCACCATTTTTTTAATACACCACAAAACTTTAGTATAAATCAATTTTATTTTTAATAAAGTGAATTTCAGATAACAGTAATTATGAGTTTTTATTATCACAGGACGTAGAAAATTGCATGCAGCGATGATAACAAAATATATAATAATAATATACGTAAACAAGCATTCTTGTATATATGTATGGACTACACCGTTCGAAGCCAGTGTTGGGCCAGGATTGGCAATTCGTCAGTTTGCCATGCTAAAAATAAGCATTGGCGAAACGACGGTCAAACGATTGGCTCAGACTCAGGGCCTGTGCTCGCCCCGATAATTGGCCGACGGTCATTAATTAGTACTGGCCCAGCGTTGGCTCTTCGATGGTGTGCCGAGCTTCAATTCGAGACTGGCAAACCCATGATCAACCGATTGGCCTATGTTCGGGACCAACACTAGGACCCGATAGTTGGCTGACAGTTGGTAATCTATGTGTGGCCCAAGGGTGGGTGTTCGTTGGCTTGCCCTGCTTCAAATGAGCACTGGCAGAATCATGGCCAAATCATTGGCCCGTATAAAGGACCAACACTGGGTATTAGTGGTTGGTGCTGACTATCGTACCAAGCGTCGGCCGCATCTTAAGCGCCGGCAAATTTTTCACGGGTGGTACTCTATGGCCGAAAAAAAATGGCACGCAATTTGAAATGTCAGGTTATTTTGAGACACCCTTTGCGGGGTTACGTGGGTTTCGAAGGCAAAAAAGCATTTTTTTCTATTAAATAAAAATATAAAATATAAATCATTTTATTCAAAATGTTATTCAAAAATTCCAAAAATGTGATTCAAAAATTCAAAAAATGTTATTCAAAATGTTGCACATAAAAGAACAACATTTCAAGATTATTAAAAAAAAAAATCATCCAAAAATTTGGAAAATTCAGCCGGTGCGACCTGGTTTCCGGAGATCCCGAAAAAAAGTGTCTTCGTGGTGGTCAGGATAACTCATGATAGTTTTATCTGAAATTAAAACACCATTTTTTTCTGTTAGTAGATAAGTATAGTTCGTAATTGAACGAAAGATTTTTTAAATAATTGGAATTAGAATTTTCGGCAGAGTTGTATACAAAATAGTCCAATTTTTGGTACAATTAACACTACGTATAGCCTTGTAAAATTAGTTGTAATCGAAAGAACAACCTTCGTTTAATGACTAGTCAATACTATTTTGAAGAAGTGTGCAAAATTTCAATAAGATCGGTCCATTAGTTATTTAGAAATCGTATCCACCGATTTCAAAAATAGTGTTTTGAGAAAAATGCGATTACCTGTGTCACTCCCGACTGGTCTTTCCTAACGGGGGGAATTCCCAAAGGCTCTCTCTCCTAGAATTTCACTCCGATTGACTTAAAATGTTGGGCGAAAATTCTAGACACATTGTACTATTAGATAATACATTTTTTAAATGGATTTTTAGAAATTTTCAACCCCACGTAACCCCTCACATCACACAGTCCGCCTTGAAGGATTCTTTGCCAATTGCAAAATGTCGTCGCTTAAGGAGAAATCGGTTATTCGCCTGACGCAATGTAAAAGTCCAGTCAACACTGACGAAGGAATCATGTGTTTATCATGTACGACGTCTCCTATACACAGCTCATTTTTGGGCGACGATTTTTTTCTGACGATTTTGTACCGAGATATTCTTCACGTGGTGTATCGATGACAAATTGACAAAATAATCAGTTGAGAATCGTTTATTCAAACCTCCACTCTTCCAAAGTCCACAAAACTTTTCTGCTTTCCATCCGAAAGTTCGAAAATATTTTCCTATCGCCAAGACACTTTTGTTTGAAAACTTTTATCTCCTTGGGCTCATTTCGTGTGTTACATTGATTAAGAAATTTATTAAATTACATTATTAAATTCAGATGGTTTATTATGTATCCCGTTTTCCATACACAGCTCATTTTTGGGAGACGATTTTTTTGTGACGATTTTGTACCGAAATATTCTTCACGTGGTGTATCAATGCCAAATTGACAAACAATTAGTGGAGAATTGTTCATTCAAACCTCCACTTTTCCAAAGTCGACAAAACTTTTCTGCTTTCCATCCGAAAGTTCGAAAATATTTTCCTATCGCCAAGACACTTTTGTTTGAAAACTTTTATCTTCTTGGGCTCATTTCGTGTGTTACATTGATTAAGAAATTTATTAAATTACATTATTAAATTCAGATGATTTATTATGTATCCCGTTTTCCATACACAGCTCATTTTTGGGAGACGATTTTTTTGTGACGATTTTGTACCGAAATATTCTTCACGTGGTGTATCAATGACAAATTGACAAACAATTAGTGGAGAATTGTTCATTCAAACCTCCACTTTTCCAAAGTCGACAAAACTTTACGCTTTCCATCCGAAAGTTCGAAAATATTTTCCTATCGGCAGGACACTTTCTGAAAACTTTTATCTTCACGGGCTTACTTCGTGTATTACATTGATTAAGAAATGAGATAGTCACGTCGGGTTATAATTTCTAGCGTGTACCCAAAGACAGATAAGATCGGGTTGGGCTCGTGTCTGTGTATAGAGACGACATTTACTAGCAGTGAAAAAAGAGAGCGAGAGGCAGAGAGAGAGAGAGAGAGAGAGAGAGAGAGAGAGAGAGAGAGAGAGAGAGAGAGAGAGAGAGAGAGAGAGAGAAGCGAGAGACTTTAATTCGGCAATAAAGAGTTCCGCTCACGTAGATTATTTTATTTAGTTTCCCAAACTGCCGCTGCTTAAACGCATCCATAATTACCAGCTGCTACGTGAAATGCTTAACTTATCCTTTCTTGTGCCCTCGCTCACTATCTTTTTTGTAGGATATATTTTTTTGTATAAATATATATATATATATATATATATATATATATATATATATATATATATATATATATATATATATATGTATGTATATGTATATGTATATGTATATGCATATGTATATGTATAATTTGAGAACGCATATTTTGACCCCATTGTATCTATATAATGTTGGCTATTAGCACATCTGGATGGTTTGAAGACGGTCCTTAATTTCTCTTTAACGAATGGTAGATTTTGGGAACTGGACGATCCTTGAAATGAGCTTTATATGGAAATGTTTACATTTCTGTAAAGGTGCTTTTGGAGCCGCTGGCGTTGCCTAATGTTGAATACAGGGACAATTGGCTACTATGAGGATGGTCCTGGAATTTGAATGCCTTCAGACACACACACACACAATCGGTTTTTGGGGTAGTCAACCCATCAGAGTACTCTGACCACTACCGTGTATGACTTTTTACCTCCGTCTCATCGTGGATATATCAACCTCACGGTGTGTATCGGTACAAATCGTGATTATATATATCCATCTGCGCACGCTCGAAACTCGTACGTGCGTAATTTATTCAAACTCGCGCTTAAACTCCCACGCATACCAGCGTGAACGACAAGAGAGTGAGAGAGGGGGGGGGGGGGTGGAGAGCGTGAGGGAACTGATCCTTTCTTGAGCCATCAAGAAGGCTTTGTGCCTTTTACGAGGCTCGTTCATTCCTGAATCCTTAATTGGGCCTGAACAAACGGCAGACTTACGAGAAATATTAATTAAAATCGAGTGTCGCATACATATCGAAGAACACAATTGGTGGACAAATAAAATGTGCAAAAAAAATCGCTGCTCGAAAAATGAACCGAGGCGCTACAATTCACGTTGTCAAATACTTGAAAAATGGTGTTGAAGTTTGCATAATTGGAATGCAATGAAAATTCTTCCTTACAATTTTCTTATTTTTATTGCTATGCCAAATCCGTTGTCGCACATTTTTATTGTAGATTTTCCAATAATTGTCTTAAACAACAATTAAGGGGTTTTTGTTGGAAAATTTCACCGAAAGAAATTCACAAGTATTCGTTTTCGTTGCGTTCCAGCGATGCAAACTTCAATCTCATAATTTTAATCGATTCGAAGGCCTTCGAACAACGCACCGTGAGATCCCATCTTCGCGCTTGAATTTTGCAGGAAATATTTTCTCGAGAATAAGCGGAGCACATAAATTCTACGGCATTTTGCGCGTCGATGGAATTCGCAGTCAGTGAGAGAAAAAAAATGAAATTCCTGCTCAAGTCGCCCTCTCACTGCAGCCTTCCCGTTTTGACCAAAGACCAATTTTCCCCACGAGGCAATTCGAGTATCCGGCATAGTGTTTGTTTGAGTTAGGAGAGAGAAAGAGAAAGAGTCTCGTTTCTCGCGAAACAAGTTGCTCGAAGGTGGAAAAAGACGATGCTCCACCGATTTATACGCAACGGAGAGTGCGTGCGCGAGTTTTGCCCTCGCCGTGTAAGGCAGAACAAAGAGGAGTTAAGACGTATAAAAATGACGAGGAAAAAAAATAAATAGATAGTCGATCGTTATTCTCGCGTGCTTCTGTGGGAGAGTAAATAGTCCGGAAAGACTATCCTGAACTCGACTTAAAATATCGACTGCAGTTTCAAGTAAAAGTAAACAAAAAACTGTTAGTACGTTTTGGAAGAAAAATATTAATTTTTGCGTGCGTTCGAATATACTTTGTCGACGCAGACTCGAAATTTGAGTCGAGAAAAAGTACTGCCTCTGATCTGCCTTCCCTAGATAATATCAGGCTCTGGTCGGGCCTTCCACCCTGGAATGGATTCGCAATGTGACGGGTCTGAGGCTAGGTCCCGATCCGCCGTTCCCTTTCTGGGGAACTGATCAGGAACGGGCCGGGGAACAAGCGGGAAATGACCAGAAAAGTTCTAGGGAATTGATTCGGAAATAACCAGGAACAAACGAGGAAATTAAAAATTACGTTTCAGCGTTTTTGGAATCCTTGAGGAGGTAAAATCGGAAGGGTATTCAATTTAGTATTTCGACAACATATTGTTTGTTGGTTATTTACTTGCTAAGGTGGTATATGAGTGTATACATACGCTTGCTCGCATTTCCTGATAGGCAAAGAGACAGAAAAACGTACACAGACCACTATCCGAGCGAACAAGGCCCAGAGTGCAATGGGTTATTTCGCAAGTATCGCAAAATCATAAGCGTAAGTGCACGCTGTAAGCACAGCACTGCTGTACGTGGTACAACTCACAGGACGAACTTTTATCCTTGCACGATGGTACCTTGCTTACGCGAAGCGCTTCGCTTGTAGCCACCTGGCGGATTGTTGGCGAAATACATTCAGGTAATGTCTTCCCGGCCAGAACATTGATATTTCCCAACATGGCGACAAGGCGTTCAAAAACCACGAATGACCTGCTTTACTTTTTTGCCTCATAAAATAATTTGGCTATTCTTTATGCTCGAATCATTAGTCATCGTAATCCCGGTATTTATGATAAGCATTGTCCTCGTCGGTTATCATTGATGGAATAAATGCTTTTAATGATGAATAGAATTACAACAGATGTATTAGTTTCATCCCAATATTATAAATATCTTTGGTGAGGTGGAAAGCAAAGGAGCTGTTCTTTAGTTCTTAAAGACAGGCTCCACTTTTCAAAACAGGTCGATGTTCTGGCCGGGTAGATATTACGTGTAGATGTACTTGCTCGCAATGTATCCCGGCCAGAAGATTGTAATTTCCAAATATAGAGGGTAAGCCTTTAAAAAACAGATTTTGCGATCTTTTCCGGTTTGTTCCAGGAGGAGTTCCAGGGAGGGCCTGGTCAGGTAAATCCGACAGGGCAAGTCTGGTCAGGGCCGGACACAAAGCAGGGAATGCCCGGCTATATTTCTCCACGGGTATCAATACAATACAAATATTTTCCTATTTTCTCGCAATCGCAGGTTTTTTGTCTCATTCACCACGTGCTGTGATCAATTTCTATTGTACCACTCTAGCTGTGCTTTTCAACTCACACAAAACTGCAAAATACTCTAAATCATATTTAACGTCCAAAATAAACTGCCTGCTGAGGAGGACTTTTTCAAGCCCCCCATTACGTTTACGACTTAATGGGGGTTTCACAGCACTATGCATTTACCCTAAATTTGTTCACGCATGCGTGGCGAAACTGCGATTCCTTGTCCATGCAAATATCAAGGAACATCACTCAAGTATCCGTCTTCGATTTTTTTGAAACTCATATATGTGATAAAGCATTGAAAACGATTTTAATCGGCTGAAAAATAGTTTTAAGGGGTTTTAGTACATTAAATAAACCCCTCAAAGAAAAGCGTGTCACCCCTTAATTTATTTTTCTAATGTTACGTCTTAATAATTTACTTGGATGATTAAATTAACTATACCTAATAATATTTAATAAATACTTAATAATAAAATGAAGAAGTAGTTAAGGGGTTACCCCCACATGCGATTTTGAAAAAATCGATTTTTTTTATTGCATTTTTTTGAAGTATAAGTATCCGGGCCCATACTTCTGTATGGGCCCGGAATAGATGACTCTATGTAAGTTTACAAAAAAAAAATATTTTCTTCGTGTAAACTGAAATTGAAACTTTAAACGCGTTTTTCTCAAAATGGCATTTCTAAAGTCGGTGACCAAGATTACTCGAACACTAATGAACCGATCTTCTTGAAATTTTGCAGGCTTATTTAATACATAAAAATGTAGTCTTTAATCGTTCGATTTTTTTTTCGAAAAAAATTGCCGTTTTTAGCCAAAAAACGGCCGTTTTTTTTTTCGTTAAAATCGAACCATTAACTTTGACTGTCCGCCATTTTGTGAAAAATGAATATTTTTTAAAATCCTTCGATTAAAGACTAGTTTATACTTATATTTGACTAAATCCATCCGCATTTTTTTTCAGATGATCCACTTCGCCGCAATGTTGGTCACCGCAAACCGTGTATATAAAAACATTATTTCATTGACGGCCATTTGCCACTAAACAATGTAATATTTTTCAATAAAAAAATTACTGAAAGTTCTTCAAGATGTGTTCTTTAAGATGGTATATTGATCGATTAAAAAAATTTTGTAGTTTTCTTTAAAAAAAATCATGAAAAAGGCCTTTTTTCCGCTACAAGTGGGGGTAACGCCTTAAAGCAATAATACCCCGTATTATTATTAAGTACTTCTTTATTTTATAATGCTACTGCTACTATCTATAGTGAATTTTTCGTCGCTTTGCATGCGAAAAATTTTGGTTTTTGTTTCATTCAGATTCCCCTTAGAAACGTTTTTCCGCCGATAAAAAAATACGTGTCCAATAGTTTTCCATTCTCTATCGCATATGTGAGTTTGAACAAGCTCATAGGCGGACACTTCTGCTACATTTTAGTTCTCGGTGCAGTATCTTTTGAATTCCTCTGGTCCTTCGAATGAAGGGGTTCTCTCTGTTGCTTCGTCTCTCTTTAGTTTTCTTTGTCACTGTATATGTGTGCACAGGGGGGGGGGGGGGTGTATGTATATGCATATGTATATGTGTATACAGTTGTAGCGACCAGGTTGTAAGTTGAGAGGGTTGATGGTGTATGCGTCAGGGTAATTCCCTTTAAGTGGATAATGCCTCAAACTCGATACTCCTAGCCTACGCAACGTTCCTGAACAACGCAGTCCAACAGCCCAGAATCGTTCATCCCACCTATTTCCTCTGCATTCTTGTACCTTTCTATGCATGCATATATATAGAGCGATTTATATTTATGTATGTAGCTACACAGGTAGTCAGCTGCGAAGACTTTCAAATGTTTACATACATAATGCCACAAATATGAAATCAGCATTCATCAGGATTGGCAGTGCCTGAAAGCAGGACTGCTCCACATAGTATTACTGTAGGAACGCCAATGCAATTGTTGTTCGTTCATTCTCCCAAGTTTGGATTCTTCTTAAGGTAGTCCTTTCGTTTCGCACTAGTCATACCACTGATCACACTTGAGACTCGTACAATTCATATTTTTAAAATATGCAAAAAAATTGTAATAACTAAATTTTCCATGTGTAAACTGTTTAATGAATGTTCCGTTTAATTAGAAAAATTAAAAAATAGTTATTCCAACGATTCGCGCAGTTTTTCTAGGTTTGATGTTTGACAATATTGGTTCTATCTCCGTCTCTTTTTAGTCAACCAGCCGAGTTTAACCTCCATGCTTTTCAACGTCGATCTGTCGAAACAATGTCAGGTGCGGGAAATATAAAGCATCGTATTTGGGCCACGACTGGTAAAAAGCGTGGAAAATTGTGTCGGCGAAATGTGTCGGTTAAAAATGAAATATGTGTGGAAATTCGAATGAGTGAGATGAGGTTAGGGCGACAGTCAGCTGTTGCCTTGCTGTCACGTCTCTTTATCGTAGCAAGTGGTAATAAATCCAATACCGGAAGTTCAAATTAAACTTGATATCACATAAAAATTAGGTCAATAAGCATAATTTTTTCTGAGAGCACTGGATTACCACAAGTGCCAAGTATGTAAATCTGATTATTTTTGAGAATCTGACGGATTCCCACTATTATATCCACTTTTGTAGCGACCGGAAATTGGGTTTTTGTACGTCGTCTCGGAATTCCTTCACGAAAATACGCAATTTTAATATTTATTTTCTCTGTAATTAGATCGATAAACGATCCTGAAATTTTACAGAGACGATTATTAATATATTCAGTGAAGCTCAGAGAAAAATTATGACAATCCTACGGATTGAAGCCTAGCGATAGGACTATCTTAAGGGGAGATATACACCTAGATGGTCGAGGTCGAGGATTTAGAAGCTATGAACATTCCGTCGACCGTAGAAGACCTACCCTATGGGCCTGGTATCGATGATTCCATGTAAGTTGACAAATTTCATGATTTGTTCATTCCCAAATTTTCAAACGCGTTTTTCTCAAAACCACGTTTTTCAAATCGGTACCCAAAATTTCTCGAAAACCAATGAACCGATTGCCTTGAGGTTTTTTGTGGTTATTCTATACACCATTATCTAGTACTTGTCATAGGATTTTTTTTCCCGTTACTTAGTTTTTGTTTTATAGGCAAAATAATAACTAATTTTTGGCCCAAAAATCACTATTTATGTTCAAACGTCCGCCATTTTGTCATAAATCGATATTTTCAAAATCGGCTATGACAAGTACTAGATTATAGTATGTAATTTAATAATCTTTTTGGTTTTTTTTCAGATGATTTTTGAAGAAACGCCAGTGGGTACCGTATACGCAGATTTTTTTATGACGCTCCAAGGATCATACAATATCCTTGTATATTTTTGATATTTTCAAATAAAGAGAATTAAACATGTTTTGAAAGTACACACTTTTAGACAATTAAAACCCCAATCCGAAATTTCAAGTAGTTTTCCTTGAAAAAAATCACAAAAATGACCTTTTACTAATCACCATAAGCGCTAATCGAACGTGCCAATGTTCGTCAAAATCGTGGCAGTCCGACGCATCATTCTTTCTCGTGATTTTTCATCTGTTATTTTTAATTCAACCGTCGTTCGTAGTCATGCGCTCGAGTATTTTCGTGACTGCGCGACCGCTCGAGTTACGTTATTTCTTGGGAGATCTCCGTTATCCTCAGGCGGGACGTTCAATGGTTATGGACTTTTCCCACAGAGATCGTAATCGTTGAATATAGATTTAACCAGAAGTCTCTCTCGCGTATGGAGGAGAATGTGAAAACGAGTCTCGAGTTAGTGAAGAGAAAAACAAAAATAAAGAAAGAGCCACACATGCACGTAAATAAACATCCGTGTGTACGTATATAAATGCGGTACATCTTGAATGCATCAAAGTGCAGGAAAGCTCGATAGAAATGCACTCGCACACGTATACGGGGGACGGTTGGATCGCCTTCCGAGCTGCGAGAGTTTGTCACGAGCGATTATATTAGAATTCGAGATCGCGCGAGGGCGATAAATCCGAGCGTGAGAGCCTCTTCCATCTCGCCTAGAGAATCTCTCTCATAGTTCGCGCGAATGAATATCCTTCTGAATTCTGCACTACGTTCGTCTCGGCGCAGCGGTGCGAAACACAGAAGAACGAGCGAGCAACCGAGAAACACCGCGAGAAAAGTGATGCGGGAAGAAAAACCGGAAAGGGAGAAAAGGGTTTTTCAGAGAAACTAAAAACAACTAAACATCGCAAAAAGAAACGGTGCTCGGCGATAGGGGTGGAAGGACGAGAGTAAAGGATGATTCAGTGGTGATTCATCTTAATAGGCGGTGGAATGTGTTCAGTGCCACACACTACCGCCGGAGTCCGAACGATCGCGAAATGATCGCTCGCGGGGTAAAATATACGATCGGCGATTCTTCAGGGCGAATCCTTTGAGATCCGCTCGATATTTGTGTACATCGGGTGTACGAATGGAACGCCCTAACGCAGCATTTACTCGGACTTTTGGCCCTTCTGGCATCAATATGTATACCGGGTGTTCCGTTTTAATCTTACACCCGATTTATCTCGAAAAATACTGCTCCGATCTATTATTCAGTACAATAAAAATTTAAGGGTTCAGAGTTAAAAAAAAAACATATTTTTTCGTCCAAAATTAAAAATGGCGGCGTTAAGATGGCCGCTAGTTTTTTTAAATGGGATCATGATTTTTTTCACCAAAACATTCATCAGGTCTAAACTACCAACTGTTGTAGAAAAAGTTTTTTGATAACGTTCCAATTTTTTTGGTTAGAATACCATATTTTACTATTTTAGCGATATCCAGAATGTACCACGAGGTGGTACATTCTGGATATCCCTAGTGTTTGGGTTTGTTTAGGTTTGTCGGATAGCCCAAACAAACCCAAACAAGATAAGGTGTCTTGTCACTTCGACTAAAAAATGGTCACCTATGTGTGACTATATACAAGCTTGGGGCGCTCAACTTTTTAGATGTTTCATAAATTTGATCAATTCAGTTTCATTAAGGAAGGATTTTACTTTGGGCGCTCGAAAAACGGCTATTTTTATGAATTTTTAACGAGATTATAAATAAAGATATTGATGTAGGGTTGTTAGGCTTAATAAATATAGTCTTGAAATACATTTAAAAAAATTATATATTTTATGCACTTTTAACATACAAAAACACCATTTGAATACAATACCTCGATTGGTCTGCGCTGAGTCTGCGCTGGTGTTGAAAATTCAAAACTGGACGATCTAAAGCAGACAAATTTTGAAATTTCAGATTCAATATATAACTAGCAACCGACTGAACTAGAATTTTTAATGTACATGCAAAAATAACAAAATGGCGGCGAAAAGAAAGGAAGAAAAAAAAATTGCATGTTTTTTACTGCTTTTTGCCACAAAAAATAGTAAAAATCAACATTTTCAAATAATTCTAGTTCAGCCGGTTGCTATAGGTGTCCAGAATATGTGGTTAAATTTTCATAACAATCGTTTCAGTACTTTCGGAAATTTTAGCACCAAGCGGCGAACAAAGCCAGGTAAGAGGTTGCTCAGCTCGTCGAATTAGCGCTCTCAGGTAGTTACGTTTCAGGGGCAGAAAAGTACAGTTATACAGCTAAAATCGACTTAAAATTGTAAGAGAATATTCTTGAATATATTTACTTTCGTAAAATGTAACCGAGAAATATTCAATTTTTCCAAAGTCTCAAAGTAGAATCCTTCCTTAACCGTATTTAATTTGGCACAATAGTAATTACAGAAATTATTACCACATGTTTATACTCAGTTCCAAGATTTTTATTAAAGAAATTTAAAGTTTTTTTGCAGTAAATAAAATGCAGTTGTTATGTTAACGGATTTATGTAATTAATATGTCTAAATTTTGAGCGCCCCAAGCTTTTATTTATAGTCACATATAAGTGACTTGGTAAAAAAAGTTATTTTCTACTCTTTAGTACATTAAATAAAAGCTTGTTTTTTGAAAATATTTTTTTACATGTGAATTATTTTTTACTTTTGAGTATGTAATTGATTTGACTTCTTAGTTTTTACTTGTAGTTTACTAGTTTAGGAGATTGTGCGTTAGGAAGATGGAATTTTTCTAACAAATAACAAAGACTGTAATTGTGATTGAACTCGCGACTAATTGCTGCATATAAACTTTTCACATGCAAACACAGTCAGCTACGAATTTGTCTGTATGTGTTAGTGAGATTTTATATGGATGATTAGATATCGCTGAATTTAGATGAAAGTTGAAAATTTGATGGGTATTTTTTTTCTTTTTGAGTTGAATGCATTGTCACCTTTTAGATGCATGTATGCAAACTTTCAGAGCTCTGAGTAGTCGGGAAGTGGGTGAAATATCGATTTTCCGTTTTGCATCTCACGGATAGTCAAGTTAAATGAACGCTTGTCAAATGGGACACCCGGTATATATATATATATATATATATATATATATGTGTATGGGTGTGTAAGTGCATATACACGAGTATATACATACACATCGAATGTCTGATACAGAACGAGAGAAAAAGGGAGATGGGCAAAAAAACGTTCCACAGCTATCGGCAGTTTACTGAGAAAAACACGGCAAAACGGGCGGCACGAGCGCGTCAATCATCATATATACCCGTGATGCCTATATTCGGGTATTACGACAGAGTTCGAGTACATTTACGAGTATTGATGAGTTAAAACCGAGAAAGACGAAAAAAAACTATCGCGGCGGCGGGAGCGGCTTTTTTGCCTTATCTAAGTTGCGCCGACGAACACACACACAAAGACACACATCCATACACCCAGCTACATATATATCGCATGGTCTTGCTCCCTCAATTATCTTACCTCGGGAATAACGTGCTAAGAGCCGGCGAAATCGCACCCGACGGTTCATCGGGAGCAACGCATGAAACAAAAAGTCCCTCTTCGCGTCTCTCCGTCTCTCTCATCTCACTTTTACAAAAGCCGCTCGTCTCTCGGTGCACTCACCGAGTGAGTTACGCCGGTGTGAGATTTGCAACGAGGCTGAGAGAGGGAGGGGGAGAAAGAGAGAGAGAGAGAGAGAGAGAGAGAGAGAGAGAGAGAGAGAGAGAGAGAGAGAGAGGTGGTATATGCGATGGAAAAAAGAAAAAAGTACGAGGTTTTAAGGGCGTTTTGATCGTTGGAAGCATGTATCTGTGCGAAGTCTCAAACGATACCGACCCCTCAGCCACTCTCTACATTTTACTGGTGAATTTTATAGGCAAGAGAGAGAAAGAGAAAGAGAGAGAGAGAGAGAGAGAGAGAGAAAGTTTACGTGGCACACTGCGAAAAAATCATTGCAGGCAAAACTAAAGCCACCTCTTTCTCGCGCGCTTTGCTTCAACTTTTGTTTCCCTACTCGCTTATTTCTCACTCATGCTTTGATGGCTATTCCAGTAACGGCTAATGTCCGGCGTAACGCGAAACTCCCGTGTATTTCACCTCCCTTCTCTCTCTCTCTCTCTCTCTCTCTCTCTCTCTCTCTCTCTATATATATATATATATATATATATATATATATATATATATATATATATATATATATATATATATACACATATATTCTTCTCACTCGATCTTAAGCTCCCATAGTGCCCTCGGTCTCTTTGCAGCAGAGCCCTTTTTTTGTCCATCGATTACGATTGCCTTTACGATTGTTATTCGACAATTTTTGCCGTCGTAAAAACGGCGGAAGGATATGCATTTATTTTTCCCGCCTTGTCGTCAGGGGCGAGGGGTGGAGAGAGCTGGGTATCCCGTGATTGCCGAAGGTCGGGCTCAGGATCCGTACGCCAAACATAGCTCTATAATATCTCTACAACAGTGGGGAAGTTCAGGGGAAACGAGCATTTTTCTTGAGCTTCGAATGTTCTCTTCGGTATTCGATTTTCAACAATATCCTTCGGATCAATCAGTGACGAGACGAAATTGGCGCCGCAAACTTATTACACGGCCGCGAACGTGCCGTTTCCGCCTTTTTCAGGGGTTAACTGCGTCAGGGGGTTATCGATGGAAAAACTTGCCATTGTCGAGACGTCGTGCAACGCCTTTCAGCGTGAGAGTACATTTTTTTCAATTTAATTTTTTCATATTTTACTCTGTTGTGTCTCCGTCTCGTTTTTATGGCTAAGATACCAATAGTTTTGCAAGAATTTCGCTGGCATCGTGTTCTCGTGAGAAGAGGCAACGAGGCCAGAAAATCGCGAGGAATCTGTCGGTTAACGCGACGAGAACTTTCAACGATGTTGGACTGCTTCGGTTTATTCTCTCGTCGATCAGCCAAAAATTGCTGTGTTTCCGACGGAACGAGCAGGAAGTTGCGAAGAACAATCTCAATAGCTTACAGAGACAGAGAGAGAGAGAGAGAGAGTGAGAGAGAGAGAGAGAGAGAGAGAGCACCTACCGTTTATTTTCCCCTGCATCTCTTGTTGATCGGAAAGATGAACTGTGAGAACCAATCTACGCATAGATCGCCTTTCCTTCCACTACATAAATGAGGCATTCCACGTCACTTCAGCCAGCAAAAAAAATCCACAAATTATTTTGAAAAATCGAGTTACTTTATTGAAAAATATTCACCGAGTGTCGACATTTTTTAAAAATTTCTGACGTTTTTTTCTCGTCGATTACCATTTTTTAATATTTTTCTATTCAAATGGCTGTATCTTTGGCAAGATTTGACGTATTTACATTCGTAAAAAACGAAAATGTGCGTCTTTTTCTAGCTTTCCAGAAAAAAATTAATTTAGATTTTATGGAGCAAGTCGAACGTCCGTTTCAGGGCAAAATATGCAAAAATATTTTTTTTCTCAAGGAAAGACACTCGTTATTTTATTTTTAAGAATTTCCCCGAATTGTGAATACGAAAAACGGATTTTTGGTCTTTTTTATATTATGGGATTCCTAAACACCGTGAAGTAACAGCTATTATTATTTTTAAATTATTTTATTAATATTCGATTGAAGAGTGTGGAGCACTCGCTGTATGTTTACCAGGTTTTTGAAATACATATGACATATATGTCATATGTATTGGAGCCTTGGAGTGCACTACACTCTTCAATCGAATATTAATAAAAAAAAATTTTTAAATAAAAATAGCTGTTACTTCACGGTGTATAGGAATCCCATAATATAAAAAATACCAAAAATCCGTTTTTCGGATTCACAAGTCGGGGAAATTTTTAAAAATAAAATAACGAGTGTCTTTCCTTGAGAAAAAAAAATACTTTTGCATATTTTGCCCTGAAACGGACGTTCGACTTGCTCAATAAAATCTAAATTAATTTTTTTCTGGAAAGCTACAAAGAGACGCACATTTTCGTTTTTTACGAACGTAAATACGTCAAATCCTGCCAAAGTTACAGCCTATTGAATGGAAAAATATTAAAAAATGGTAATCAACGAAAAAAAACGTCAGAAATTTTTTTAAAATGTCGATACTCGGTGAATATTTTTCAATAAAGTAACTCGATTTTTCAAAATTATTTGTGGATTTTTTTTACTGGCTGAAGTAACGTGGAATGCCTCAAATATAAAAATGAACGGCAAGCGAAACACACACGGACGCAGCCATTAAGATGTTCCGTTCACGAACCAAAATAATTAACAATTAATTGATTTTCGTCTATAATCATTTGAAAATACATCCCAGTAGACTGGTAAAATTTCAAGCCAAGTTACCGAACTTGTAACGAAAAATTACAACTCCAAAAGTCAAACTCCAAAAGTTTCTATCTAATAATGGATACACTAACAAGGAACATCACTTAACCCTCGCAAGTCCCACTGTGGTCTGATAAACCCGAACAAAAAATAAAAAATCAATTTTGTTTTCGCTTTTCTCGAGAGAAAATATTTTTTAAACGGGTATATCTCGAAAGTTCTCAACTTTGACGATTCGCTCAATGCATAGACAGATTTCTCGACTAATTGGATATCGATTGAAAAAAAGCCATCGAAATACGACTATTTTACTCGGAGCTATAATTTAAAATCTGAATGGGGTTCCACACCCGAGTGTGGCAAGTATGTCCCGAAAAAATAAGTGTGGCATGCTAGGGTTAAGTGTCCTCCTTCGATTTTATCGAAACTCATACATGTGATAAAGCTTTGAAAACTATTAGACACCTGTTTTTTATAATCTGCGGAAAAATGTTTTCAAGTTGGAAAACGACCCTTCAAAGAAAGGCATGTCACACCTTAATTTTTTTAAATTTTTATTATTCTATAGTGGATTTTTCATCGCTTTACATTAGAAGTATTTTGGTTTTTGTTTCATTCCGATCGGTGGATTGCTTGTGGATAAAACTGCAAAACGACCCCTCGACACACCTTTCTTTGGGGGGTGGTTTCCTCCCTTAAAACCGGTTTTCCGCAGATAAAAAAATACGCGGCTAATAGTTTAGAAAAAAAATTCAAGTTAAAATATTGAAAAGTGACCAAGTGACAGACGATTTAGTGAGAACAGGTAGCGCAACGATTTACATTTGCTAAAACTTTCAATCGCGTTTTTCTCGAAACGACATTTTTTCAATTTGCGGGAATCATAACTCTAAAACTAATTGATGGATCCTCTTCAAATTTGGAACACGTTTACATAATATAATTTATCAAAACATGAACTTTAATTTGGAAAGATTAGATTGTTCAAAATATATTTATTATTGCAAAATGCCGGGGAAAAAATGCTAAAAATCGATCACTTTTTTTTCATACACGTTCTAATATTCAATTCCCGATTTTATTTTCAAAGTTTAGGTTCATGTTCTTAGAAAACATCTGAAGAATGTATAAAAAATTGTTGGACTATTTCGGATGCGAATTGCGAGCTGCACAATTCCCGCAAATTAACAACGACGATGGGGACACTACCAAGCGACACAGTGGATTGCACGTGAAAACATTACCGGGGATGTATGGAAATATGAATAAATTATTTTCAGAGTTGGGGAAATTTCCGTTTCTTTCACAATAAACAAAAATCCGAACATCATCTTATTTTCGGCCTCCTAAAGCGGTTGCCCGCCTTAAAAGGAAATAATAACAATTATAATTTTACATTAATTTTTCAATTCTGAAATCGAATATCGGTATTACTCGAGTCCAATATCGGTTTGTCAATACTATGAAACTACAAACTATGGTTCAGATTTAAAAAGTTTCAAATTTGTGCATCTCCCGCTAAAGAATGGATTAATATAGTTAAGGCGTTACCCCCACTTGTAGCACAAAAAAGGCCTTTTTCATGAATTTTTTTTAAGAAAACTACAAAACTTTTTTAATCGATCAATATACCATCTTAAAGAACACATCTTGAAGAACTTTCAGTAATTTTTTTATTGAAAAATATTACATTGTTTAGTGGCAAATGGCCGTCAATGAAATAATGTTTTTATATACACGGTTTGCGGTGACCAACATTGCGGCGAAGTGGATCATCTGAAAAAAAAATGCGGATGGATTTAGTCAAATATAAGTATAAACTAGTCTTTAATCGAAGGATTTTAAAAAATATTCATTTTTCACAAAATGGCGGACAGTCAAAGTTAATGGTTCGATTTTAACGAAAAAAACGGCCGTTTTTTGGCTATAAAACGGCCACTTTTTTTCGAAAAAAAAAATCGAACGATTAAAGACTACATTTTTATGTATTAAATAAGCCTGCAAAATTTCAAGAAGATCGGTTCATCAGTGTTCGAGTAATCTTGGTCACCGACTTCAGAAATGCCATTTTGAGAAAAGCGCGCCAGACGGCAGACTAGCCGGTCGTTTACACAACGGATTCTTCTATTTCAACGCTCATATCTCAGTCAATTTTGTTCGGATCGACTTGAAATTTTCAGGACATATTCTCAGATACTTATACTTCAAAAAAATGCAATAAAAAAATCGATTTTTTCAAAATCGCAAGTGGAGGTAACCCCTTAATACCTCGCTTTTATATATTCACCTCGGATTTATATATATCACAGCCGCAGCCAATGCGATTTTATTTGAAGAGGTAGCTGTCCTGTAGCGTGTAGGCCCTGGACTATAATTGTGTAGTTTTGCGGTATCGGTTTTTTGGTCCGATATTCCGGTTTTTCGATATTATCGAAAACCAGTATGCATGCTCCAGTTTCTCCATTTCCAAAAGTATTTATTTTACATTTAAAAAAATCCCGAAGTCCGGGCATTTTTCATGCCTCTCGACGGTAACCTCCCGTTAACCCTTATTCGGCTCACTTCAGTGGAGAGACGTATTCAGCACACTGGGTCGTTTGCACCCCACCGACAACAACCGTTATGATAAATAAACTATTTAATATTTCTACTAGAATTTTTTTTGAGACTTTTTGAAAGCTTCTTTTTCAAAGTAGTGTAGGTTATAGCCGAAAATTTGCTTTCGATATGTTAAAAAAAATTAACTTGGCGAAAAATGTTTCGGTACTTAAACTTTATTAAATATGGTCGTGGGGTGCGAACCACCCCAGTGTGCCGAATAAGGGTTAGTATATCGAGACACGAACAATCTACGTCTCCGCATTCCTCCTGTGCCACCCTATTCACTCCGATCCATCTAAATATTATAAACAATCCCACGCGGCATTCTCTCTTGGAAGTACAGCGGCGCTCAGGACGTATTTTCACAGGCTCGGGTTGGCAATAAAAATCGATAACACACCAGCCCGCGTATAGACGAAGGTACAGAAATTCCTTCGGGAAAGCGAAGATGAGGTCTCGCGGTCAGCGTTAACAATCTCACATCGGACTCGAGCGAGGGCTCTTCGCGAAATCTCTGTCGGACAAACTTTCCGCGTGTACAGCTATTGGCAGTTGCAAATCGATTCGTTCGTCGACGATCCGTCTCGTCGGTCGATAAAACTTTTCACGGACCGTTCACCACAAAATGGCCAATGACTTGCCTCGCCCAGTGGCCAAAAGACCATGCTGCTTTCGCGAGTAGCGCATACGCCCGGGAGATTTACTATGAGCGCCGAAGCGACCGTACGATTTCGACCGGTCGATGATCGTGGTGGCAAACGAACGAACAAACGACTACGTACAGCTACGAAGACGAAGTGTACATAAAATTTATCCTCCATACACACACATAAACGGATCCACATGCACAATTCTCAAACGCAGAAGGAACGAAAGACAATTGCTGCGTTATACTCGTTGAATATGTATATACAGGGTGTCTTGCTATGAATGGATAATCCTGAAACTGTCGATAGGTCAGATCATGTCCTACTATACACTGGAATCTCGGTTTAGTAAAAATCCCACGGTTTTCGAGATAAAAATCATCTGCTTTTGGGTTTTCGCATGCCATTTCTACAAATGATAACTTTCTTTTACACGATTTAAAAAAAAATTTCTTGGTTATTTGTTTTACCTAGCAAAGTCTTTTTTTTAACCTTAAATGTTAAGGAAACTTCATGAAAAAAGATCTTATCCAGAATTTTCACCCAAACCAATTCGAACATCTGACTTTGATAGCCTACGGTGTAAAAAAAATGTACAACGCATATCGTGCCAATTACTTAAGGGGCTATACCAAGGTGAACGTTGAAAATTTGGGTGATTTTCGGGAATTTTTTGGAATAAAAGTAATTAAATGTTTCGGAAAATTAAGAATATATTTGGCTATATTTTACCTATATTACATAATTTTTTCATAGAAAAATATTGAGATCCAAGCGACTTATGCGCTGCCTTCGGAGGAGCCAAAAAAAGTTCCTCCACTGCTGACATGATTCCGGCCGATTGAGTAGCTGAAACCGAAAAAGGAAAAAATGTCGTTAAACTGGAAGGTATTTCCTGTACAATGACGTAGGATTTTCGAAAAATATCAAAATCTAACAAAATGGCGTAGTTATGAAAAAAGTCTGTTTTCTTGCCTATAAAATGGTCTTTTTTTCAATGCCAAATCGTCAATTTTCATCCAATCAAAAATAATCGTACGTCATTGTAGAGTAAATATATTCAAGAGTACTCAGCTCAAATTTCAAGTCAATAGGATAATTGCTCTTTGAGTTACAATGTCAGCAAATTTGAAAAATCTCATTTCGAGAAAAATGCGTTTAAAGATTGAACTATTGATTTTTGCAAGATAAAATGATATTGATATAAATGATAATAATGATTTTGAAACTATAAACTGTCGGAAAAGGCAACAAAAAAAATCGATTTTTTTAAAGTATCACGCTGGAATCGCCCCTTAAAAATATTGCTTAGTTATTGTCGATTCGTATCATGTATAGAAATGGCATGCGAAAAACCAAAAGCAGATGATTAAAAAAAAAACATTAATCCCAAAATCTCTAAAACCGTGGGACTCTTACTAAACTGCAATTCCAGCATATAGCAAGACCGATCTGACCTCTATCGACAGTTGCAGGATCATCCATTCATAACAGGACACCCTGTATACGTACCTATTTATATCTATATGTATATACGAGTGTTGAGTATACCTGGTACTTTTTTTCACTACGAACCACACGTGTATTTACATGTATGTATTTCTGCCATGCTGCACGTAACAACGAGATCCCATGAAGATTTATGTCTCGGTGGGAAAACACAGAGACGAGCTTAGAACATAGAGAAAGCTGTATATAAATATATTTTCGTGTTGGTCTCTTGGAGTATCTTCTATACGACGATATGTTCTACTCGCGCCCCTGCCTCCCTCCCTTTATTCCACGGCGCCCGCACACGGAACACATACTTTTGTGTTATGAGAAGAGAATCATACGATATTCCAGTCAGTTGCCTGGCCGAACAACGGCCATAGGCCACCACGACACGAATGACAATAAAGTTCGTTCGCGGGCGGGGATTTCGAGAACTGGGTAATTGCCAGCTCGACCGTCATTTTAACGCTTTGCAAAAAAAAACAGAACGAATAAACGATTGCCTTGGCGAGCGAACGTTTTTTTCGCGTATAAGACCGAATTTCGTTTCGAATGTTCGGTAGTTCATTGCTTTATCACTGCCTCTCTCTCTTTCTCTCTCTCTCTCTCTCTCTCTCTCTCTCTCTCTCTCCCTCTCTCTCAACTCTCTCTCACAAACATATTTTTTATTTATCTAGAAATTAAGAGCGTCTCTCGTTTCATAGTAGTCGATCGATCGCTCATGGAGACTTTAGCTGCGATCGGTGTGTGGTGCATATAAATTAATTCCGGTAAGAACAATTAGCCTCGTTGTCAAGAGAGAGAAAGAGCTAGAGAGAGAGAAAGAGAGAGAGAGAGAGAGAGAGAGAGAGAGAGAGAGAGAGAGAGAGAGAGAGAGAGACTCCTAATGTGTATTCCGAACGTCGGCTACCGGATACGATTTACCCGTCGTCATTGTAACGGATTGTATAGAGATTACGCATTAAGCTAACCACTACTGCTCGCACACCCACACAAATCGTTGTAGCAATTATATACGTGTGCTTGTGCATAAGTGCTACAGACGTCCTGCTACACCTCGATCATAATAATCAGCGAGTAGTAATTAATTGATGATTCTTGGATGTCGACGACGAGGAAATAGTCGCGAACGACAGAGGCGAGTATGACGAAAAGGAGGGTCTGAATGACACGTAGCATGACGACGATGTGGTACCCTTTTTGCCATTCGGCTTAATCATTCGTTGTCATTCTCACCTTCTCACTATCCTCGTCTCGTCTCGCAGCCAGAGTGGAATTTTTTTTGCCTCTTCCTCGTCTTCTGTATATCTTGCTGTCATTGGAATAGCAATGAGGAGAATTCTGTCGATTCATTAGGCATGCGAGGATATACGATGATGGAGGGGTGGGGGTGGGGGGGGGGGGGGGGGGGGGAGGGGCATGAATACTACATCGCCCCTATATTCAAATTTGGTCGATTACGATGAGATTTTTCGACGTTCTTCATTTTAAGCACCTTGATACTTCAATGCTCCTGAATTCGAGCATCACTTCCTGTGGCTCTCATGTGATTCTTTGCAATGATTCTATTATTGCAATAGAATGATACAATTTGAACGTCCTATGATGCTATGACGGATTTACGGTTAAGAAAATCTTTTGACTCCAATGGGAAGGCGATATGAATGGGTTGTTACAGGTGAAATGTTACCGTAAAACAGGTTGTACTTTGTACTTTGAACAGGATTTTGCAGTTTTTTGTAGGTTACTTTTTTTAACATCCTAATTTCCAACTTTTTTTTTCTCCAGTAGAACAATGTGTTGTTCTATTAGAGCAAATTTTGGCTATCAAATGTTTAAAAAAGTCAAGCCCCACCACCCCCCACAATTATAAATATATATTTTTAAACGAGTGAAAGTAACCCCGAGTTCGGGGCTTCTTTGACAGGGCATTGAAATGCAACTTATGTCAAATATCAAGGGTTACTTTGACATCATTTTGATTTTAAAATTTAATACTCAATGCATTATACATGGAATTAAATGAAAAACCACGATTTTTTTTCAATCAAATTGTCATTTTTATCAAGGGAGGACACCACTGTGACAGGCCGAAAAAGGTCGTTTTTGCCAACTTTTTTTGTCTACTGGATTATTTATTTGGAATTTGGAAAAAAATATGTCATTAAGCAGACACTTGACTTATTTCGTGTAAATTTTTATTTAAAAAAGATTACACGGATATAAAAAAAGGGTTTCTCAGTACCATGTTTTTGAAATCGGCACGCAGCAGTACTCGACCAATTTTCGTCCAATCGACTTGAAATTTTAACTGTAGCTTCTTAAAAATTTTTAAAAATATATGACCTTTGACATGACAATTGGGGTCGAAAAAACGAACTTTTTTTTTTCAAACTCGTCTCTGTTTTTTAATTTCCCCTCGTACTTGACTGCGAAAACTAATATAATTAACGAAACTAATTAACTCTTAGTTCCAGGATTAAATTTACGACAGTTCTACTGCCTGCCACGGAGAGTGTTGGCTGAAAAGTAGTAGTGCTATAGCGACGCGTGCGCCGCCATTTTGTATTCTTTTAACAAATAATTTTTTTTTTCACCTACGTCAATATACACCTTATAAAACCTAAAAGTTTTTTCGAACATGTATTTCATTCCTTTCTTTAAAAAAAATCCAAAGAAAACGGTCGAAAATGGGCAGTTACAGTGGTGTCCTCCCTTAAGGAAACATCCTACATAAAAATATCAAGTACCTAGGGTACATTATAGGCACTTAATCAGTCTTATAATTATCATTGAGATCAAAATCAACTTGAGCAACATCACAATCAACTTTACCACCCTTACAATGAACTTGAACGACAAATTGTCGTTCAAGCTTTTCCCCGCACCCACCGCCCGTCACAGGTCACGCAGCCTAGTTGCGCACGCATTTAAACCATATTTTGGCCCTCTGTCAAAGTAGCCCCGTTTTACGGTACATAGGTATGCAGTGGATAAAATATTGCAGCGTTTGAAAATCCACAACAAAGTAGCAGGAATCAATGAGCAACAATCAATTGCAGCATTTGCTCGTGTTGCCACGCAGTTTATCGTAAGCTGCCATGAGAAGTGAGAACACATAATATCGATCGTGTGCTGACGAAGAATTTCGCAATTTATCAATTCCGTTGTTCCGTCAAAGCAATTGACAACCACCGATGATTTCGAAGGAGATAAGTTCGATTCCCTCTAGAGGGAAGGTTACAATAACGCGTGTGTAAAGAGAGCGAAACGGTTTCATTCGTCAAATCGTATGGATGTATCGCGTGAATGATAACTTGATCGGTGAGGTGGGGGCGGAGCTGTACTCTCGTGTTCATCGTTTCTTAAGATAGAGATGCGGTTCAGGAAAGGTGCTCGTTATACAGTAGCGAGAATTGTGGGCAGCAACCGACCTCTACACCGGGACTCTAAAGAGAACGCAATACCCAAGGAGCGCAGGGCATCACCAAGCACTAATGATCCCGAGGCATGGTTTCTCGGGAATGAGCCCGCCAGATACTTCGTCACTGCTCGTCTCCTCTTTCTATATCTGCTTCTCTCTCTCTCTCTCTCTCTCTCTCTCTCTCTCTCTCTCTCTCTCTCTCTCTCTCCCCGCGTGCCAACCGAACTTATACACAGATCCTCTCATTCTTTCTCTCACTCCCTTGATCCTTGGAGCTTGTGATATGGCCTCTTGTATACACATAGAAGCATCAGGACGAGAGTTATTCTCGTGATGCAGGCAGAGAAAGATTCTCTGCCCTCGCGTCATTAATAATCCTCGCAGTACAACACATAAGAATACTCCCACCATTTGACTCTAGGTGTCTCAGAGAAAGGGAGAGTGAGCGGGAGAAAGAGAGATCTTACGAGATAAAAAACGAGAGAATTCCCCCTGTCATGAAATTGATTAGTCAACGTTTTCACGGTCGTTAGCTCAAGATCATCAGTGAACAAAAATCGACGTCCAATTTTCATAGGTATAGCCAGAATTGTCGAGATGCTGCCAATTCCATATCCGACCGAGCCAGTCCATGTTGCATGCTTGTTCTACAGGTCACTATCCTGCATTTACCGCATGTTGCTGCCTTCTGCGATAAACAATGGAGAATCTCTACGACGAAGCTTGCCCCGAGGATGATCTGGCCACTCGGCCCAAGAAGGATTGACGGGAATTTATATATGTACGGGTGCATGTGTGTGTATATCCGTGCGAGTGTTACGGTTTATTGCAAGGATACACGGTGTAGGAGGAGGTAACGTGTGCCCGAGCTACGTACCGAGTGCTGAAGCGTTCCCTCTGGAAAGAGCTGGTGGGGCTCGTCGTGCAGGCGTTACGGATCTGATGACGCTAATGACGAAGCCATGTGTCCGCCTATTGACGCTAACTGGACCGGCTACGGGGAGGCCTCGGTCCTGGAAGAAAGGTGGCGATGTGTTCGCGGTATTCGACGAGTTACCACGGTGTGTCTTGCGGGTAACAACTTCGCACAGCATCGCCACGTAACCAACGTCTGCGGGCGAGGAGGGAGAAAAGAGCCCAACGAATGCCCGAGGAAGACGCGGAGAAAGAGCGAGAGAGGCAGAGCGAAGAAAACGTACGGAGACAAGACGAAGGAAGAAGGTGAAGGAGCAGAAGGAAAAGGTGGATGGTGCTCCATAGAAGAAGAAAAAGGCAAAAGAAGCGAATAAGATGGCAAGTGAGAGTGAGAAACATTCGCAGCCGTGTGCGCCAAGATGATTTACCTCACAACTAACAATATCCCTTCTTAAGGCCTCAACGGATTTATTGGTTCTCTGTTCTGCAGGCTAGCGAAGAGAGAGCTTCGAAAAAGCAAAAACAGAAAGGGGAAGAAAGAGAGAGAGAGAGTTGAGAAGTCAAAGAGGTCTTCTCACCACCTCATCGCACCACCATTCCGACTCTTCTCGCTCGTGGCAAGAAAACAAGAGAGAAGCTGCGGAAGAATATGTGGCTGAGTGGCAAAGAGCGACTGAGATGCCTCAGGCATCAAGCCGGCACCTCATTACCGGATAATTTACTACGCGAGTAATTAACTGGGCACACAGAGGAGAGCGACGCTGCTTTGAGAACTGCAAACTTGCAACGCGCCGTGTGCTCGTGTCTTCGGTAGGTTGAGGAGGGATTTGCCTCGTGTATACACCGGCACAATATCGCGTGTTTACACTCGGCTATACAGTCGTATAAAGTCTGTATATTAAAAGGTGCTGCGCGAAGAGTTGATGGCAGCAAAGTACCTGCTGGCCAGTATATTACAGAGTACTCAAACCCATGCTCGTCTATACGTCTCTCACTCTTTTCATCCTCTCCTTCAACCGATCGATTTACTCGTTTATTACCCGCAGTAAAATACTCCCAGTATCATCGAACATAGATGTTCCCTTGATCAATTCAACAACGCGGATAAGAATCGACCCGGAACTACTCGAAACTGGAACATATACACATATACATGCCGAGAAATGTTCACGTTCGTTGCTTTTCCCCACGATTAGAATTTTCTTCTTACTATTCTCACGAGCGTGGCAACGCCTTGCCAATCGGATCGAAGCTTCGTGAATGTCAATCGCCCGTTATACCTGGAAAAACGCAACTTTCGTAGCAACGTGAAACATCGAAGAGTATTCCGTGCCGCGTTCACGATCCAACAATGCGGGCCTTTTGAATACTTCGATTCGACTGGTACGACCTGAAATAATAGCAGGCTCTATGGCATAGAGCAAGTGCTATCTGCACTTCTGTTGCATAGAGTCCATGCAACAGAAGTTCTTCGTCGCGTTAATTGCTACGGTGACTCGAGGATGCAACGGACTCAAGTCGAAGAATTTTGATTTCGACGCGGACTGGGTTGCTCATTTTTAGTGGATTTTTCTAGATCATGGTTCAGATCAGAATGGATTCCCGTTGACTGCTGTATCACCGCAAGATCACGATTAGGATGTCCAATTAAATGTAACGGTAGCAGGGGCTCAGTTCAATGTTTAGTGATCTTAGCCAAAACTTAATCGACCTGATCAAATGTGCTGTAGAATCAAACAGCGTTTGATTATCATCACAAAACTTCACTCGGATCAACCAAACAATTTGATTCGCTCAACTACGACAGCTGACGCTCAACGACCCAAGCTTAGCTGGGTATGCCAATGTTTTTGATTAGTAATGCCATTATCATTGTCCTGTTAATATGAGCTCGTCTTGTTTTGTTCGTATAAGAGCGTTTGAGGGTTTTTTAAATTCTAATCAAATGGAGTATTGGCCGACTCTTATTGATAAACGAGTCAATATATCAACGCTGAATACCTAAAAATTCTCGGTGCAAAAAAACTTTGATTGAACAGCTTGTTTCTGACCTCATAAATAGTAAGGTGACTTTACACTAGTGATATTAAAATGTAAAAATCTGTACCATCTGAAAACGCGTGGCCCAATACAAAATCCAACAATGTTTTTTATCGTCAGGGTGGACTTGCCTCAATCATACCTGCACCTAAATCGTACCATTCGCGTGTTTCGCACGTTGCACTTTATCAACAGTTTGTTCATCTTGAGGCCGTGCTGTACACGAAAAATAAATACGTTTATTAATAACACCAATCATATTTGTTCATAGTTTAAAGTATTACAAATGAAAACACAAAACCTTAGGCAAATAAACGCAGACAAATTTAGTTTGAATTATTTTTTGTCGTCCAATTGCATTCGGTTTTATTTGAGTCCAACGGCCTAATTCTGAAACCTCGTAAATTGCGATGATTTGTCACGCAAACGTACCGTCTCTACACCGATATATATATATATATATATATATATATATATATATCCTATCTAGATCTATCTATAACCGTACATAAAATAGAACTGTGGAGGGTGCATTGTCTGAATTTTTTTCATTTACACGAAATTTCCTTACAGATCCTTTATATTAATTA
>OX101784.1:52066259-52152928 GCA_944452715.1 Ophion slaviceki
TTTTTTTCGAAAAAAAAAATCGAACGATTAAAGACTACATTTTTATGTATTAAATAAGCCTGCAAAATTTCAAGAAGATCGGTTCATTAGTGTTCGAGTAATCTTGGTCACCGACTTCAGAAATGCCATTTTGAGAAAAACGCGTTTAAAGTTTCAATTTCAGTTTACACGAAGAAAATATTTTTTTTTTTTGTAAACTTACATAGAGTCATCTATTCCGGGCCCATTCAGAAGTATGGGCCCGGATACTTATACTTCAAAAAAATGCAACAAAAAAAATTGATTTTTTCAAAATCGCATGTGGGGTAACCCCTTAAACGAGTATAACGTATGCCCTTGAAAAATAAGTTAGAAATCATTGAAAAAATAGCCTGCGCATGAAAATCTATCGTTATTTGGCCGTTGACATTTTTCATTCAATTGGAAGATGTTATTGGTTCCATCTGTTGATAGCAACATTTGTCTAGACGTCAATGCCCTGCAATTTTCCGTATAGTGACATTTCGGCGATATAACAAGCTGCGAGATGCCTTGCGCTTCTTTATTACTGGTCTCTGCAATCCCCGAAACAAAGTGGTACCCCAAAACCAAAGACTTTCAGGGGTTGATCACTCTCTGGGTTCTCGAGAGATTGCGCCTGACCGGGGTTTTTTTTTGTTTTTCGTCACCCACACCTGGTCAGAAGCAGTCCATCTCGCGAGGGGGGCCAACTTTAGCGAATTATGCATGCGGTTCACAGGGTTGGAAGAAGGTAAGGGGGCAAACCGAGCGTTGGAGGCAGCGTCCGTATAGCCAGAGATGCTTGCTTATGAAGGGATCTGATTGAGTTCTGGGTATATGGCGTCTCGTTCTCTCTGGACTGCTAATTAAACCGAGGGAGGAAAGGAGAAAGACAAACGGAAGAGCGAGAGAGAAGAGAGTAGCCCGAAGAGAAACGAAGAAGCATCTCAACACCGTGTGGATCGCGCCTTTCTCAATCCAATCCTCAACGCTTTTGGCACACGTCCAACGCCTCAACGACAGAAGCGATCTCTCTTCTTCTCTTTCTCTCGGTCGCAAATCCTTCTAGCGTGTTTTTTTATTTTTTTTGCCTCGTCCTCCTCGACCTTGGTCTTTTCGAAATCTTCAGCCGCAAGACAAAAATGTCATGCTCCGTGGGATCAATGCGCGGGCCCTTTTTTAAGGGGAGATATACACCTAGATGGTCGAGGTCGAGGATTTAGAAATATGAACATTCCGTCGACTGTAGAAGACCTACACTATGGGCCTGCTATCGATGATTCCATGTAAGTTGACAAATTTCATGATTTATTCATTACCAAATTTTCAAACGCGTTTTTCTCAAAACCACGTTTTCCAAATCGGTACCCAAAATTTCTCGAAAACCAATGAACCGATTGCCTTGGGGTTTTTGTGGTTATTCTATACACCATTATCTAGTACTTGTCATAGGATTTTTTTTCCGTTACCTAGTTTTTGTTTTATAGGCAAAATAATAACTAATTTTTGACCCAAAAATCACCATTTATGTTCAAACGTCCGCCATTTTGTCATAAATCGGTATTTTCAAAAGCGGCTATGACAAGTATTAGATTATAGTATCTAATTTAACAATCTTTTTGGTTTTTTTTTTCAGATGATTTTTGAAGAAACGCCAGTGGGTACCGTATACGCAGATTTTTTTACGACGCTCCAAGGATCATACAATATCCTTGTATATTTGTGATATTTTTAAATAAAGAAATTTAAACATATTTTTGAATGTATATACTTTTAGATAATTAAAACCCCAATCCGAAATTTTAAATAGTTTTCCTTGAAAAATTCACAAAAATGACCTCTTTCCGGCTTCTAGGTGTATATCTCCCCTTAAGGGGCTACATCTACCTAGAAGCCCCAAGGAATGGCCAAATTCCGATTTTTTTTGTGGGAAGTGGTAGTGGTAAAAAAGAAACGCACTTTTTTAATACAACGTAGGGCAAAGATGTACGAGTTGATCGTATGAGGAAATATGATCATTTTCAATATCGACGAAACTATTAAGGGGTCTTCTCACTTTCGACGCTAAAAAGGGCTATTTTCATGATTTTTTTGTTTTTGATAGGTTTATATTATAGATATTGATATGAAAGTTGTTATACTAAATAAATACACTTTCGAAATACATTAATTTTATTTTTCATTTATTCAAGTCACTATTTATAAATGAAAATGGTGGTTAAAAACGTCCTAAAAATTGTAGGTCTGTGCTGTTGATGAAATCTCGGAGATGAATCATCCGAAACAAAAAGATGTAACGGTTTTAGATTCAGTATGTTAATGACTATAACGCATGTCATACGATTTTTCATATATGCAAAAATAACAAAATGGCGGACATTTTTCGAAAAAAAAACGTGTTTTTATTCACCGTTTTTGGCAAAAAAAGTAAATGTCAAAATTTGAAAAAATCCTTCATATGCGCTATAGCTATAGTTGTAAAGAATATGTGGTTAAAATTTCATAATTCATCGAGAACGCGTTCAAAGTTTGTTTGGGTTACATAAATACATAAACAAAATTGTTTAATTTATTTCGAAAGTGTAGTCATAAAGTGTAACAACTTTTATATCAATATCTATAATGTAAACCTATCAAAAATGTTAAAAACCGTCCAAAATATTGACCCCCGACAAGATTGCTTTCAAGGGGTTAGACTACTGTGATGATCCGAACATCAGGGTTATTTAAAAAAAATCGATTTCGAAGGTATAAGTAACATGATTGAAAAATAGTTTGGACATTAATTTTTATGTCCACTAACAAAGTTGTCTACCAGATTTTGTTAAAAAACAAAATAATTGAAGAATTTATAAGCAAACTCACGAAGGATCTTTGAACGTGAGCGGCACAACGGTGTACCTGATTTTGGCCACCCGGTTGATCTGGAACGAAAAAGACGCGTTTCTAAAAAATAGACAATATTGGCTAGGACTTGACCGCAGTTTTTTTCGTCGTGTTACGATCATTAAAGAAAAATTTTGGAATCTTTTTTTCGATTTTTCGAGAAAAAATGACATCATTATTGTTAAGAATGAATGAAAAAACATTTTAGGGAAAAAACCTCGGTCAAGTACAACTACTAAAGGCTGTCTCAAAATGACCTGACTTTGATGTAATTAGTTCTACCGCGAAGAAAAAAGTTGTCGGCCGAAATGGACATTTCGCCAATATTTTACTAGAAAAAGTTACGTCGCTATTATTGAAACGCTGAGCACTGTCAACTTGATTGTTTTATTATTGTTATTACATTATTTATTAGCATTACAAACATGATCACAATATTCGTGCAACCTTTTTCTTTCAAGGGTACGATTTCTAAGTTTTTAAAGGCGGTTCGAACTTTACTTGAAAATAACTCAAAATAAAATTAAAATTTCAGCTAATTTTGGAGCACCATTCATTACACTGAATAAGTGCACTATATTTCAAGTCAATCCGTTCATTAGATATCGAGAGATCGCGCACACCGTTTTAAAAAACATCGTTTGGGTAAAAACGTGGTTAAGTTTTGACTAGCAGTTCTATCGTTGTAATCATAAGTTTACCTTCATCTGCGATTCCTGCAACACATATTGGACCTTCGCCTTCAATTTGCGTTGCCTTAAAGTAGTCCTATCGCTTCCCACTAGTCATACCACTGAACATCTTCGAGCCTTGTACCATTTATATTTTTAAGATTTGCAAAAAAAAATTGTAATAACTAAATTTTCCATGTGTAAACTGTTGAATGAATGTTCACATTTAATTAGAAAAATAAAAAAATAGTTATTCCAACGATTCGCGCAGTATTTCTAGGTTTGATGTTTGGCAATTTTGGTTCTATCTACGTCTCTTTTTACTCAACCAGGCGAGTTTAACCTCCGTGCTTTTCAACGTCGATCTGTCAAAACGATGTCAGGTGCGGGAAATATAAAGCATTGTATTCGGGCCTAAATCTTTTTTTCGATTTTTCGAGAAAAAATGACATCATTATTGTTAAGAATGAATGAAAAAACATTTTAGGAAAAAAACCTCGGTCAAGTACAACTACTAAAGGCTGTCTCAAGATGACCTGACTTTGATGTAATTAGTCCTACCGCGAAGAAAAAAGTTGTCGGCCGAAATAGACATTTCGCCACTATTTTACTAGAAAAAGTTACGTCGCTATTATCGAAACGCTGAGCACTGTCCACTTGATTGTTTTATTATTGTTATTACATTATTTATTAGCATTACAAACATGATCACAATATTCGTGCAACCTTTTTCTTTCAAGGGTACGATTTCTAAGTTTTTAAAGGCGGTTCGAACTTTACTTGAAAATAACTCAAAATAAAATTAAAATTTCAGCTAATTTTGGAGCACCATTCATTACACTGAATAAGTGCACTATATTTCAAGTCAATCCGTTCATTAGATATCGAGAGATCGCGCACACCGTTTTAAAAAACATCGTTTGGGTAAAAACGTGGTTAAGTTTTGACTAGCAGTTCTATCGTTGTAATCATAAGTTTACCTTCATCTGCGATTCCTGCAACACATATTGGACCTTCGCCTTCAATTTGCGTTGCCTTAAAGTAGTCCTATCGCTTCCCACTAGTCATACCACTGATCATCTTCGAGCCTTGTACCATTTATATTTTTAAGATTTGCAAAAAAAATTGTAATAACTAAATTTTCCATGTGTAAACTGTTGAATGAATGTTCACATTTAATTAGAAAAATAAAAAAATAGTTATTCCAACGATTCGCGCAGTATTTCTAGGTTTGATGTTTGGCAATATTGGTTCTATCTACGTCTCTTTTTACTCAACCAGGCGAGTTTAACCTCCGTGCTTTTCAACGTCGATCTGTCAAAACGATGTCAGGTGCGGGAAATATAAAGCATTGTATTCGGGCCACGACTGGTAAAAAGCGTGGAAAATTTGTGTCGGCGAAATATGTCGGTTAAAAATGAAATATGTGTGGAAATTCGAATGAGTGAGATGAGGTTAGGACTACAGTCAGCTGTTGCCTTGCTGTCACGTCTCTTTATCGTAGCAAGTGGTAATAAATCCAATACCGCAAGTTCAAATTAAACTTGATATTACATCAAAATCAGGTCAATAGGCGTAATTTTTTCTTAGAGCACTGCATTACTACAAGTAATCCAGTATTATGTAATGTAATTATTATAGTAATCCAGTATTATGTAATTAAGTATGTAAATCTGATTATTTTTAAGGGATCGTCTCAGTGTGAAATTTTCGAAAAATCGATTTTTTTTTGTTGCATTATCGGATAGTATACACTGTAATTGTATGAACCTGGCATCGCCGATTGATCGTAAGTAAACGATTTATCTAAAAATTTTCCAACTTCAATCTTTAAACGCGTTTTTCTCAGAATAGTGTTTTTCAAAACGGTTTCCACTCTCAAAGGAAGAGTTTTGAAGATATCTAGTTCCCCTTTGAAGAGAACATTTTTAACGTCATTCTTTATAGCGCTATGGAAGCTTTTTTTTTTGGAAATCTTCCTATTTTTTTTTACGAAAAACTGTCGAGAAAAAGGGCCAAATTCGATACTTTTTGTTCAAACCGCCGCCATTTCGCCAAATTAAAAAAAAACCCTTCCATAGCGCGATAGCGACTTTCCTACAGATTCATAATCTTTTTGAAATTTTTGTTTCAGATCAAAATTGCGGCCGCAATCGTGGAAACCGTACAGGACCTTTTTTTATTACGTGCCATTTCAACAATTTATTTAACTATTGTACATCCAATAAATAAACATAAAAAAAATCATTTTGTATTCGTCATAAATGTATTTATTTATTTAAAAAAAACCGGACCGATTAGTTTATTTGAACATTAAAAAAACATCGCGAAAATCAGTGATTTTTCGGAGGGTCACACTGAGACGATCCCTTAAGAATCTGACGGATTCCCACTATTATATACACTTTTGTAGCGACCGGAAATTGCGTTTTTGTATGTCGTCTTGGAATTCCTTCACAAAAATACGCAATTTTAATATTTCTTTTCTCTGTAATTAGGTCGATAGACGACTCTGAAATTTTACAGAGACGATTATTGATATATTTAGTGAAGCTCAAAAAAAAATTGTGAAAATCCTATGGATTGAAGCCTGGCCATAGGACGACCTTGAGCGACAAACGATATTTTTGAAATGTTCACTACAGTTAAACTCCTTAAAAACGTATACCAGCAATCGATATGCACACATCTTTGCTGGTATATTCGCCTTGCTTAATTTCGATGCCTGCGTGAAATCAAGGTGTATCTGATGACGATAAACCGAGAAACTTCCCACCGCGTGAAATGTCTCTTTCTCTCTCTTTCGTGTTCGCGGAGTGTGCCCCGCGAGTTTGTCCGTATGTTGCGAACAGTACCGAGATCGTCTCAGCGCCTTTAACACGCACGACATGAAGGCACGATCGGTGGCCAATGAGCGCTCGGGACTCGCTTCTGGAGGTGGTCTCCGCGAATGACTCCGATCATACGATGAGGCCAATGAGGACTCGCTGATCCGTATCGCAATAGCGCAGAACAAGCCGCGATATATATCGTACACTCGTGGTTTTGTGTGTGTTTTGCCTGGAGCATGAGAAATCGCATTCCTCCATACACCAACCCGCACACCCAACACACACATCCACGTAATTGCATGTATGGCGAGAAGATGTTGACGACACTCGACTTCGAGGTCCGTCCTCACAACAGACTATGGTCTCCATTTTCAGCATTATGTAAACCCCTGTATCTTCAAAATCACCTTAGGTAATAAATGTAATCATATTTATATAAACACCATTTCGAGCGCGGTTCTCCAAACAGCTGGATTTGCGAATAGCCAACGTTATATAAGTATTTCTACATGTGCGAAGTATGTGTGCAGAGTATTGTCGTAATATTTAAAAATAAAAGAGAGTATTTATAATCTCTGTGAATTTGCCACTTTCGATTGTATTTAGACATACACTGCAGTCGAAGGTTTTCGGACATTTCAGGTAATTGCGCAATTTTCAATCACTGGATACATGGCAAATAATGTTGGAATAATGTAATTAATTTAATTTATTATTTTACGAAGATAATATATAGCTCTATACAATGAATTATATTGTTCTAATTAATTTTGCAATTACCCAACGTGATCGAAAGTTTTGCAATTATCTGAAGGATAATTCCCCTTACCCCAAATAGGGTTTTACAATCGGCACAGTAATGGCCCACGACTGGTTGCCAGAGAACAAACGATGGCGCGGTAATGGCTATACAAACGGGCCAGATCCGCACCATGCATGGTTGGTAATGGTAAACCATGAATGGCTGCTAAGACTTGGCCAACTATCATACGCCCATATTGGCCCAGCAACGGCTGCCGGATCTTCTGCCGGAAATGAAAAACAAAAAATTGACAAATTATGAATATAAAAATTCTAGTAGTATCTTTTTTGTTTTCTTATGCTTTACTTATGTCCATGTAAATAGAATAATTACATTAAAAACGCTTTCTGAATTGTTCAAGCGTTTGCCTTTCATCGGGATCGAACCTGCGCCTTTCGTTCTAGTGTCGAGCGCCCTACCCACTTAGCCATTCTAACACTTACAGAATCCATCGTTTGTTCGTTCCTTACTTTTATGCCGATAATTTTATTCGTGACATTAAAGTTTACCGATAACTTTTTCGGTCCATTTAGGCTGTAAAAATAACTCGCTCGTTTTGGGTGAAGTTCCGAAAAGCATACTCCTCTGATCGAGCTGAAATTTTGCAATGAACTTCCTCTCATTATCCTAAGAGAAACCGTTAACGGATTTTTGACGACTAGCAATAATTTTCGATATATCGCATTATAAAGTTTATTATTTCACGCCATACGAGTATATCTATATATCCGATAGACACCCCCCACTCCTCCGGCCGCGCTGCTTCCTGGCAAACAGTGCTCGCCCGTATGTGCATATCACTTGCCATGTGGGATGGTTTTGTTTGGGTTTATTTAATATAGTAGAAGCGCAGTACAATAGATAACTTTCAATATACGATATATCGAAAACTATTGCTAGTCGCCAATATCCTTTTAAAGGTTCTCTTAAAGTATTGAAACGAAGGTCGGTGCAAATTTTCAGCTTCATCATTGGGATATGCTTTTCGAAACCTTATCCCTTGTTTTTACGTGTTACAGTTTAACGACTTGCATTTGCAAAACACCCAAAAACAAACCATCAATGGCTGGAATAGATCTGGCAAGCCGTTCATCCGCCTACGATACCCCAATGCTGATCGCCACATTATCGGTGCGATAGTATTGGCCCACGAATGGCTGGCATAGATCTGGCAAGCCGTTCATCTACCTACGATACCCCAATGCTGATCGCCACATTATCGGTGCGATAGTATTGGCCCACGAATGGCTGGCATAGATCTGGCAAGCCGTTCATCCGCCTACAGTACCCCAATGCTGGTCGACGAATCATTGGCCGATTATCAGCAAACCGTTTAATGGCTGAATGCTGGCATTTTTGTTACGACAGGCGACCCTATATGGGACTTCTCGTAGAACGGTGGCCCGGGCCAAACATCTTTGGGGGGGATAGAGAAGAAGGCAAAAAATAACGTGGACGCTTCAGAGTCGGTTGCCAAACCTCTGCGTCATGGAGAAGTATTGTATAATTATGGCAGATTTTAGTTAAGACGGGATATACATTGACACCGATGAAAAAATCGATTTTTTTTTCTTCAAACGATAGAACTATGTATGTAGAATATTTTCCCTAAAGTTTCAAAGCGAAATTCGAAAAACTTCAAACGTTACAGCCCGTCAGTTTTTCTCAAAACTGCATTATCGAAATTGGCGTGCAGGATTACTCAAAAACTATCAAGCCGATTGAGTTGAAACTTGGTAGAAATATTGATAATATTGGTACCTTCTACTTGACGAGAATTGTTTTGAAAAATTTGAAAAAAAATCTACTTTTTTTAATCCACATTTTACAGAAATGTTACGTGAAATATTGATTTTTTTGTAAATGTGGGCCATTTTCTAAAATTTGCATTTTCTTAATTTTAATTACCGTCACATAGAAACTATACATGTTCTAACTGAAAAAATGTTTGAACTTTTTTGCAAATCAAATACTATTAAAGTGTACCTAAAGTTTGATAATTGTAGAATAATTATTTCTTAGTTTAAAAAATCCCCCGATATTGCTTATTCTTTCCTGTCTAAATATATATCCCGCCTTAAGAATGAGAGCTAACGATGTTCTTTTCCTTCCTCCTAGGAGAAACGATGTCGAAATGCAATCAGAAGTATAAAGCCCAATAAATAGGATATTTTCTTTGACACTCTGGTATATACATATATATATAAATATAAAGGTTGTCTCAAAATGACCTGACATTTAAAATAGCGCGTCCTTTTTTTGTGGCGAACATAGAGTACTAATTTTTGACAATTGGCATGAGGAAGTTTTGAGGTTTATTCATGGAGAATTACACGATCGAGAATCGCATAGAAATAGTTATTTGCTGCATTGTTAGTGCATAGTAATTGCAGGCGAAGTTTCATGGTCGTGTTATCTCGCGACTAAGATCGTGCGATTTGACGCCATTGGACTTCTTTCTTTGGGGTTTTCTGTAAAGAAAAGTGTATGCCAATGATTCACAGACCATTCCGGAGCCCGATGGAGCAATTGGACGCACCATAAATGTAATTAGTCGGCAATTATGCCAAAATGTTATTGAAAATTTCGTCAAAAGAGTGAACGTTTGCAAACAAGGACGTTTGTACCTTATATTAAAATTAAAATATTCGTACTCTTTAAATAAATAATACGTGTTATACATAAATTAAAATGTCAGGTAATTTTGAGACACCCTATATATACCTGTGTGTACTCATATACTCATATATACAGTGTGTAATAATTTAAAAAATGTTGCTCTTTTTCGGTCTTCTTTTATTTAAATCACAATTAAACATTGTTTCCCCCAGGGGAAAGTAAAAAAATACTACCTTCCACCGCACACTGAAATTTGATGTTGTTTTGCAATGCTTTTCCCTTTTCATTCGTAGACCGAACATGTAAGATTTTTTACCGATGCCCCTTCTTTACGCGAAGCAGGGGGAAACTATTTCAAATTATAACAAAAAGTGGGAGACCCACAACAGTATAATTTTTTTTTTGAACATCCCAATATATTGGTTTGTCCGGAAAGTTCGTGCCGATCATCGGTAGGTGGCGCACTGGAAAAAATTGGCACGAACTTTCCGGATAACCCAATACAAGGAAAGGTAGGCCCAATGGAAGGTAAGAGGTTGCTGTGGATACACTAGACCAAAAATACTCATAATCCCGCGATTATTTTAATGAATCATGGCCGATAGCGATTGTAAAAATTAAACTAGCAACCCAAGTACTTGCCGCCTAAAAGTACTGCAACTTGGCTCGTGTTATTTCACTTTTATTCAAATGAATTTTGTTAAACAAGTCGTATGGGTTCTAAGGAAAAGGATAATTCGGTATTCGAAATGAGTTTCTTAATTTGAACAAATGATGTGTCTTCTGAACGTTATGCTAGATGAGCCCTAGAGTTTTTTTTAATTCTAGGGGAATCGATAAGTCGGTAAAATGTTCTGATCCTCGTAACTAGTTCCTCGTAGAAAAGTTTGTCTTTCATTTTTCATATCATACATTTTGTTACAAAACATTGTTATCAGTCGAAGAATCACTTAAAAATAGTACGATTAAGGCCGTATTCTAGTGTGTTTGGTCAAAAAAATTGTTTTTTTGCTCTCCATATTCTTATAGTTTGGGATCTTGAGAATGTGTCATTAAAATTTTTAAATAAAACTCGCGCTGCACCAGTAAAATTCAAACTGCACGAGACTCTCTAAACGCGTTTTTCTCAAAACAATTTTTTTCAAATCGGGCGTGCACTTTTCGCAAAAGCTACTGGGCCGATCGATTTGTAATTTTGCACACAAGTAGAGTAGATAAATCACGCCTTTCAGACCTACCAGCATTCCATAGAATTGTATACACATCTGAAAAATCTCCAGATATAACACAAAGTGCAACTATTCCGTGGCCTAAAAATGTAGCCAATCTTTTCGGGTAATGAAAAACAGACACATGTAAATAGTATGAGTATGTTGTTATTATTTTTCACAAAATATTGATACATTGAGATGATATGATTTAAAAATTAATAACACGTTTAGAATTGAATAGGGAGAGGGCATTTTTCAACCGATCAGAGGCAATCAACATGTCGCAGCTCCCCCCACTCTACTACAACACAGTGGCAGTGGAGTGGGGGTGGCGTTAGTTTGGTGTCACATCCAGCTAACTGAAACCCCCATACCCAGCCTACCTCAACAAACGTATACTGTCATAAAAGCATTTTCAATGCTACCATTTCCAAGGTTAAAAAGTGGCCGCAATCCGCAACCCCTTCCTCCCAACTAGAAGCAAAACTCAACACGCTTCCCTTACGTTGGCTCATTAGTCTCAATCGACCTTATGCTCTCTTCATACATCTCTTTTCCGTCTTATTCCGCATTCATTGTTCTCTCGCGCACTGCATGTTTAACGCTCTGATTTTCCTATGTGGTTTTCGACCACGAGAAAGACACACACACATGTACATTGAAAGGAAGAGGAAAAGAGGGAGAGAGAGAGAGAGAGAGAGAGAGAGGCAGAGAGAGAGAGAGAAAGAGAGAGAGAGAGAGAAGAAGGAAAGGGTAAAATAAATAAAAAAAGAGCGAGGCATGAGTCGTTTGTGAAAAAGTCCATCAAAACGCTCGCACGCTTATACTTATGAATATATATCTACTACGCCATACCAGCAGCGATCAAATTGTATTAACCAAGGCACATGTATCCTGTATATGCTCTTGGTTATGTACTTCGCGTTTAGTGCTCCATATATATATATATATATATATATATATATATGTTCGTGTATATAGCGACGACAGTTGGTGGATAATCGCGAGGGTGCAGCAAGAGAGAGGCACACGCACACACATACCGCGGCATTAATCCCCGTTGCGCGCGCACACCCGCGTATAATTAGCGTAATAAGTAGTTTTTTTTTCTCGTTTCTCGAGGCGGAGCTCGAACATACAACAGAATGAGGCAAAAGAGAGATAGGGCGAGGGTGCGGGGGCTTATAAAGCCCGGGCCGTAGTAACCCCGAAAACAAAGCTCCAGCTCTCCGCTCATACTGGCAAAGGCAGCTAATTTTCAGTCGGCTCGATGGACAAAGCCGCGAGCTCGTGTGCGCATTATAGAGCTCCGCTTCAGCGTGTACTTGTAAATGGTACCCCGTATTTAAAAAAAAAAGGAATAAAGAAAAAACAAAATACCATGTATATGGACTGTTCCACGTGAAACGTCGTGACTCAATTTTGGCAACGATTTCGTAATGTACGATTCGTCGAGTTGGGGTGACGAGAAAATGCGGATGGGTTTCCCGCATGGCCGAAAGGGGTGAAAGAACGTAAGGTGGCTGCGTAGAAATTTTGATAGGGCTCGATTCAGGGCGCGTTCACGTTCCCTGACTGCCCTGGTGGGGTACGTGAGTTGCGATGAGAACGGGCATGCTGGGTGTAGGCCCTCTGGGGCGGGGGAGGGGGGGGGGGAAGAACTGGAAATTGCGAAGTGAGAAGTATGAGTAGGTAGTAGTTAAAGAAATGAGATCGTAAAAAGTCTGCAAGGGCATACGGAGAAGATGAAAAAAAAGATAGATTAAGGAATAATTACAGTGTGACTGCCCGAAAAATAGCCGATTTTCGCGATTTTTTTTAGGTGGATAAGATAAGCTAATCGGTCTAATTTTGTTTTACAAATTGAAGCACCGATGAAGAATACAAAATGATTTTTTTTGGATTTCTTTATTTATTGTTTAACATTGTTTTTATTTGCGTAAAATTGCGCGGAAAAAATGGTGTCCCATGGTGGCCAGGATTGCGGTCGCAAATTTAATCTGAAACGAACATTTCAAAATGATTATTAAGGCGAGAAATCCCTTTAGAATTAAAAAAAATCGATTTTTTTACATATTTCGAAAGTATGATATCGAAAGAATATACTGACCAAAGGAAAACGCGAAATATTGAATATTTGCGGATTTATCGCATATAGTCTAGAGCGCGGGGACAGCATGCGGTCAGGTAGCGAGTAAACTTTAAACGCGATTATCTCGAAACTACTTTTTCAAAAACTGCTCGTGTTGTAGCTCAAAATGTTATCGACCGATTTGGATGAAATTTTGGGAGGTTACTCTCAGTAATATTATCGGAAGGATATATCTAAAGTTTGAAAGGTAGCGTGTAAATAAATAATTTTTTTGGAGTCAAATATGTCGAAAAAATAGTCAAAAATTCGAACTTTGGAGTAAAATGGCTCCCAAATGTTCAATTTTGCACTTTTTCATCTTTTTTAGGTATATCCTTCCCCTTAATATGTCAGTAAATGAATGACACTTATTAAATCTTTTTCAGATCAACAGAAAAAGAGTGACAACTGCAGCACTTTTCGATGTCGCGGAAAACAGGCGCCCGAAGACCCTTGCTAACGCCGCCATTTTGTTGGACATCCAAAAAAAAATTTTTTTTTTTTAACTTGACAATTGTAGCAAACTCATGTCCAAATTTGAAAATGATCAGATTATTTTATCCTCTCTAAAAAATTCCCAAAAAATACCTGTTTTTCACGCTCCTAAAGAGATTTCTCCGCTTAATCTGTAGGATAGCCGTTGTGTTCCTATGGAGGCTTTTTTTTGTGAAATTTGAAAAAATGGCTGCGGTTCGAACAAAAAGTATCACATTTAGCCTTTTTTCGACAGTTTTTCGTAAAAAAAATAGGGCGATTAACGGAGACTTTGTCCTTGGAGTGCCATATTTCAGGTGTTTACATTTTATTTTTTTTAAACGAAACGAGTAAAGCTTTTTGAGTGCGGTTTTTTTCTTGCTTTTATTCATGATATATAGAATGTTAAACATTTTTTTTGAAAAAAAAAACCAAAATGGTGGCCGTTGCAGCTCCGCGAAAACAGGTCCTCTAATCGCGGGAGGTAAACGGCTGACATCACTGCCCCCTCTTTGTTGATCTGAAACACAAATTCAAAGTATATTATCAATCTGTGACCCTTTGGTCATGGAATGACGCATGGGTTTTTCGTTTAGTACAAATTTCGAAAAGCGGCGGCAATTTAAAAAAAATCGAATTTTCGCGTTTTTTTCGCATAAAAAGATAAATAATAAATGCACAAATGTATCTATCGAAAAAACGATCCGTCATTCCGTGAAGACATATTTTCTGAGTATGCTCTCCAAATTTCAGGTCGATATATTAATTACAGCGGTCAGGAGAATGTCAGCCATTTTTAAAAACGTGTTTTCGAGAAAAACGCGTTTAAAGTTTTGTAATGTGTTTACACAAATGTGTTTATAATTACCGCTAATCGACAATGCCTGGTCCATAGAGGCATCCCTCCTCTTCTTCTAGCTGCTAATGTTGAGCTCAAATTGATTTTTTGAAAATTTCAAGGACAAAGTCTCCCTTAAAAAAACTTCCATTGCAACTTTAGGAATGACGTGAAGAATGTTCTGTTAACATTTCAAACGGATAGCTTGAAAACTCTTCCTTTGAGAGTACCCACCGTTTTGAAAAACACCATTCCGAGAAAAACGCGTTTAAAGTTCTAAGAAAGGATGTTAAGAATGGTTTAACTTTTTCTAAGAACGGCTGTAGCGACCGAAATAATTCGAATTTCGATCTAAAAATTGGACTGAACGTGGACAACGAGAAATCGATTTTTTTTTAAATATTGCCCTGTGATGATTTCTTAAGGGGCTTCGAGACAATTGACTATATGTTATCATTTCATTCAAATTTATACGGTAAATTCTTTGCCATATATGGAATGCACTCTCTAAATTAAAAATCGTTCGTCTACACCGTTGCTATAAAATTTACATTCGAAGAAACACTTTTCAGCAAAGGAAGATGTCTAATTGTCATAATGAAAAGGGAGACGAAGTTGTTATAATGTACTCAGTGGTTTGACAGTTTTTTTCTCAGTACATTATGACAATTTCGTCATCAAAGAGATTTGACGGTTTTTCATAACATTTAAAACATTTTTTCACACTACTCCATACGCAAAAATGTCATTCAGCCATGGGCTTAGGCATCTGCCTATGTCAAAAAGTGTTTTTTCAATTGTACAATAAATTTTATAAAAACGGTGTAGAAGATCGATTTCAAATTTGGAGGTTACATTCAGCATATGACAAAGAATTTCCTGTATAAATTTGAATCAAATGGTAACACATCATCAATTGTCCCGAAACGCCTTGAAACATAGCCAGGAGTACTCAAAGTTTCGATTAGTGTACACACCCAGCATAGATGCAGTGCAAGATGAAATAAAAATCCCGAGATCTACGAAACTTCGATTTATGGTCGCTCTACCTTTTGATAACTTTATCAAACTCACGATAAGTACGTGTGCAGAAAATTCTCCACGAGCTGGAACACCCTCTACGTATACATATATATGCCATGTTCGTGTCATAGTTTAGCAGACGCGTTGAAAGAAAGAGAGCCTTTTTTTAACGTGCGTAGTCGGCACATCCTCCCTCGATCATTGCGTTCTCGCTTCTCATTCAACGCATTGTGAAGACCACGAGGTGCCCTCTTTCGAGAGAGCGAGCCCCTGCTCCCTCCCAATTTTGCTCTTGAATCAAAGGGTACACCCTTTTTCGGCTGCGAACATAGTCGCTCTTGCACAAACATTGTCCACTTTTTGCTTATATATATGTATATATACATATATTTATATATGTACAGGGTGTCCTGTTATGAATGGATAATCCTGCAATTGTCGATAGGTCAGATCATGTCCTACTATACACTGGAATTTTTGTTTAGTAAAAAGTCCCACGGTTTTCGCGATAAAAATCATCTGCTTTTGGTTTTTCGCTGATATGATGATGATGGTAACTTTTTACTCGGTTTTTAACAAAATACTCTTGGTTATTAGTTTTATCTAGAAAAGTCTTTTTAACCTTAAATGTTAAGGAAACTTTATGAAAAAAGATCTCATGCTGAATTTTCAAACGAACCAATTCGAACATCGTGCCAATTACTTTAAAAAGTTGCTTAGTTATTGTCGATTCGTATCATTTGCAGAAATGGCACGCGCAAAAACCAAATGCAGATTATTTTTTTCAAAAAATAACATAGAGCCCAAAATCTCGAAAACCGTGGGACTTTTACTGAACTGAAATTCCAGCATGTAGTAGGGCATGATCTGACCTATCGACAGTTGCGGGATTATGCACTCATAACAGGACACCCTGTATATGTATATATATGTATATGTATATACATATACAGGGTGTCCCAGAACGGAATGCGTTTTCTCAAATGGGGGGTTAGGGGTGAAATTCTGAGTCGATTGATATAAGCATGTGTGGGTCTCAGATCAACCCGTGAATTATTATTAATGTTTGAAGGCGGGCCAATCGGGTGCGCTCGATGAACCGGCGCATGTCAATGAGCCGGCGTACGTCGACGAAGCGCGCCCGGCTCATCGGGCGCACCTGATTGGCCCGCCTTTGAAAATTTATAATAATTCAGCGGTTGATCTGAGACCCACACATGCTTATATCAATCGACTCAGAAATTCACCCCCAAACCCCCATTTCAGGGAACGCATTCAGTTCTGGCACACCCTGTACATATTCCTGTGTGTCTTTGGTGAACGGTATAAAGCCGTGTTTTGTCTTTCGATGTAGCCGCGCCCCCTGAATCACGGGGTTGCGATACGTACTGCGTGTGTATGTGTACGTGTAGCGAGTACTTAACTGCCGACAAAGCAAGGCTCGCGCGCGCTCCTCGTTCCTTAAAAAAATGCGTATATGTGTGCGTGAATATATGGATGTAAGGATACGCGACAATGAAGGGGGGGGTTCAAACAGCCTCCGTTTCTTCAATTTCCCGTCTTTCCCGGAGGAAACGGATTAATTATGGTCCAAGTAGTGACACGTGACCGATCATCGTGTAACATATCCCACGGTGTCGTTCCTCGACTCTTGCATGCTCCAATTGCAGTCTCAATTTTGCCGTGTAGAGGGGGGGGATTGAACAGCGTACAGCGAAAGAAGTGGAATTGCGACGACCCGCGAAGACGAGTCTTCAACGATCCAGACTCTCGTGTATGATAAATGATAAGCGTAAAATCGATGATTCCGGAGGCAAAAATTGTTTTTCATTTCTCCTCCGTCCAAACTCGTGCTGCATATATAGACTTGTACATAATATGCAGGATGGCCCGTGCTCGTGTATACGTATATACTTTCCTATACCCTGCCATCATCAGCTCTTCCCATCCGCGTATAACATTAAATGTAACGAGAGGGCGATCGCTGCGAGCTTGAGGGAGAGAGAAAGAGACAGAGGGTTGGGAAAGACGGAGACGAAAAAAAAATCGATCCTACACGGATATGCATGTTCTCGCGAGTATGACCGCTCGCGTTTACATTATGACAGTCTTTCCTATAACCAGCAATTCTGATACCAATAATTCCGGTACTCTCGGCACGGTTATTCGGGCGACATGCGATCCTCTTATAAATACACGTGTATACGTGTGTATATATATATATATATATATATATATATATATATATATATATATATATATATAATGATTTACCTGCGAAGATCCGTCGTTATCTTATCATCCTTCTCGTCGCGCTTGTTCCCTCGTTACCCACAATTTACATCCTCCCACTCGCGGCAGTTCGAACGCGTTGATTTTTGAAACGAAAAATAAATAATCTACGGCGCCCGCGAGATTAATCGCAAAATTGTTTCGCGCGAGGCTTTTTTTCGTCCGAGAAACACATGCTCGGGGATTTGCATCGAAGATTCTTAATCACGATCTTACTCAATCGATATGCTCCGCTGAAGTGCATTGGTCAATTAGCCGCACCATGGGAGCATTAATCGATATAAGTTAAAGGATGATCCCACTTTATCAAAATTTAAAAAATCCATTTTTTAATGGATTTCGAAAATACACCACGTCAAAAATGTTGTGCAGAAAATTCATGAAAATCGGGGCAGTCTAAGTATATTTTTTGAGCTTATTTGAGCGCGCTGTCCGGCGTGCTCTTACTCGAGCGCGAACTTTAAGGGGGAATATAGTGAGGGCAAAATCAAGGGTCATTTTTGACAATTCATTTAAGAAAAGCAAAACAATATTTTTAAATTCGGTTTTTTATACACGGTAGTACAAGTCTGAAAGTAAAAGAAATTATTTTTTAAATTTATTTTGAAACAAAATGGCGGCGCAGTGGTAGGAAAGAAAACTCCTTTTTTTCATAGTCCTCTACGGGCGTATCCGCACAGGTCATAATTTTCAAGCTAGATCAAAAAACGAAAAACATTTTGAAAGTTGATATGAAAAATGAGTCCAGTACGTAGGGGTTTTTCAAAATATTTCTTAACAAAAAAATGGCGTTAATATAATTTTTTTTTAAATCGTGAAAAAATCGGTCGAATATCGATCATAAAATTTATAAATTTCAACTTATCGAAAAAATCCTACGTGCTGGTCTAGAAAATGTTGTCAAGAAGCTACAGTTAAAATTTCAGGTCAATCGATTGAGAACTCGAGGCGCTACGCATACGCCCATGTCTAAAAACATAGTTTCGAGAAAAACGCGTTTAAAGTTTGAAGTACTGTAAAATCATGGAAATTTCGTGTTTACCTTTAATCGGCGATGCCTGGACCATACAATTGTCCTTCCAATTCAACATTCTCTTGATCTTCTTTCCTGGAGGATGTAGAAAAAAAATGCAGAAAAAAATTTACAGAGGCGTATTCCCCCTTAAGGGGCCAGTCCACTATGAAAATGTCAAAAAATCGAAAGCAAGCAAGACTCGAAGAAATCGACGATGATGAGCAATCAGAAGGGATTTTGTACGGTGCAGGAATTGCCGATGGAGTTTAGGTAAGAGATTTTCATATTATAAACTTCAAAGGCGTTTTTTCTCGAAACAACGTTTTCAAAATCTAGCTCCATCGTATCTCTAAAACTAATAAACCGATTCTCTTGAAATTTGAACCACACATTGTAAACATGATTCGCAACAAGATAACCCTCGATGGTTTTAGAATTTTTATTTTTACTCTTTTTTTTTGCAAAAAACTCCGAAAAAACGCGTTTTTGAAATTCTTTTTTCGTTTTTTATCTACCATTTTTTTATGTTTTGTTAAGACTTTATATCCGAGGGTCATTTTGTAGCTGGGGTCATACTGAATCTAATGGACTTTGATTTTTTGTTTCAGACAAGCCGTTGCCGAGTTGTGATGGAGCTACCTAGCCCACCTATTTTTGAGGCGTTACGTTAAACTATAGTTTTTGTACTTAAAAATGAATATAAATGAATTACATTTTTTTAAATGTATCTCAAGACTTTATTTATTAAGCCCAACAACTTTTATATTCATATATTTTATAAAATTCTCAAAAAAATCGCGAAAATAGCCATTTTTCGTAGCTCCAAAGTGGACTGGCCCCTTAAACGCCTTTATCTCCAAAAACCTCTTTTTCTTGCTTCGTTGATTTTTTCTCCGGAATTACTCAACCGATGCTTACGAAATTTTGAGTACATATTCGTCACATGTATGGGTACTGCTGGGACTAGAATTATTCGAAAATTTTGAATTTTAGTACTTTTTTAACCGAAATGTCATTCAAAAAAGTCTTATTTTTGGAGACTTTTGTTTTCAGCCGCCATTTTGTTATTTTTGCATAAAAATAAACAATTCCAGTTCAGACAGTAGCTATAAACATACTGAACTCGAATCTTTTGGGTTTCAACTAAATCTACTCGGGAATAACATCAACGAAGCTGACATCGCTTTTTATCGAGGGGCTATGCGGATGCTGCTGCCAGGGATAGATAAATTGTGTAAAATGAATAACAAATGTTTTCATCCATTTCAAGAGTTATTTTATCGAGCCCAAGAAGATTTGCATCAATATCTATTATGGGAACCATACAAAGAATTGCCAAAAATACCTAATGTTTCAGCCGTCTTAAGTGGGATGATCCCTTAAGGCGAGAAATCCCTTGAGAATTTTCAAAAAATCGATTGTTTTTATACATATTTCAAAAGTATGATACCCAAAGAACACACTGACCAAACGAAAACTCGAAATATTGAATATTGGCGGGGTTATCGTGGGTAGCGAGTTACATGTTGAAACTTTAAACGCGATTGTCTCGGAACTAGTTTTTCAATAACTGCTCGTGTTGTAGCTCAAAAAGTTATCGACCGATTTGGATGAAATTTTGGGAGGTTACTCTCAGTAATATTATCGGAAGGATATACTTAAAGTTTGAAAGGTAGCGTGTAAATAAATAATTTTTTTGGGGTCAAATATGTCGAAAAAATGGTCGAAATTTCGAACTTTGGAGTAAAAACGCTCCCAAATGTTCAATTTTGCACTTTTTCATCATTTTTTAGGTATATCCTTCCCATTAATATGTCAGTAAACGAATGGCACTTATTAAATTTTTTTCAGATCGACAGAAAAAGAGTGACAACTGCAGCACTTTTCGATGTCGCGGAAAACAGGCGTCCGAAGACCCTCAATAACGCCGCCATTTTGTTGGTCATCCCAACATTTTTTTTTAAATGACAGTTATAGTAAACTCATGTCAAAATTTGAAAATGCTCAGATTATTTTATCCACTCTAAAAGTATTCCCGAAAAATACCTATTTTTCACGCTCCCAAAGACATTTCTCGCTTTAATGGCTTGTAATCGTCGCGTTCAAGTGCGTTCCCTGTGATCCCGGTCCGATAAGTTTGCCGCTATTGAGTAATTGCCGATTGAGAATAACTTCGGTTTGCCAACTTAAGAGTTTCTCTTCCGCGGAGGAAAATGAAGATTTCATCGGATTAACTGCATGTATTTCTGCACATGAGGCTAACTTGGTATTTTTATATGGGGAAGCACGCATATATGGGGAAGTATCATATATTTTGAATCCTAATAGTATTAGGTAGTATTGACTTTTCTCACAACTAGCTGTTTCTAGGACGCCTTTAGAAATTATCTTTCTATCAATATACTTTGATGTATCGTCAAGTGGACTTAAAGCCATTATGGTTCATATAACGTTGAGTATGGAGTCGTCGTAGTCAAATGTCTTTGAAATAACATTTCCCTATATATCTGTGTGTGTGTGTGTGTGTGTGTGTGTGTGCGTGTGTGCGTGTGCGTGTGCGTGTGCGTGTGCGTGTGCGTGTGCGTGTGCGTGTGCGTGTGCGTGTGCGTGTGCGCGTGCGTGTGCGTGTGCGTGTGCGTGTGCGTGTGCGTGTGCGTGTGCGTGCGTGTGTGTGTGTGTGTGTGTGTGTGTGTGTGTGTGTGTGTGTGTGTGTGTGTGTGTGTGTGTGTGTGTGTGTGTGTGTGTGTGTGTGTGTGTGTGTGTGTGTGTGTGTGTGTGTGTGTGTGTGTGTGTGTGTGTGTGTGTGTGGAGAGTCAAGTCACCGACTCTATCGCATTCCTTCCGGTGAGCAGCCGTCACGGCTCGTTTCCTAGCAATCCTACGACGAAGAAACGATCGACCGAGAGAACGTTTCATATATTTTAGTTTCTTGCAATCTCTCTCGTTTCCCTTACCGAGTTTTCCCTCTTCCTCTCTCTCTCTCTCTCTCTCTCTCTCTCTCTCTCTCTCCCTCTCTCCCTCTCTCTCTCTCTCTCTCTCTCTCTCTCTCTCTCTCTCTCTCTCTCTCTCTCTCTCTCTCTCTCCTTGTTTTTGTTTTGCCATTTTGGTTTCATATTTGGCCTTATATAGCTTTTCTCTTTGATTTTGCCATGCTGCTTTTTATTTTTTTTATATAGCCTTTCTTTATCCTATAACATGCCTCTTTCTTATATACTTTATTTAAACAGTGTTCATTTTATATGTTTTTTACCCTTTATTTTGCTGTTAGTTATTTTTTTTATCATATATTTTCGTCAATATTTAATATATCTGTCAATATATGTTCAATATATATTCAATATCTCTCTCTCTCTCTCTCTCTCTCTCTCTCTCTCTCTCTCTCTCTCTTCTCTCTCCCTTTATCTTGCTTCTGCTCTCTCTGTACCATTACACTTGGCTCAAAATGAATGATACGAATTTCTCCATACACCCATATAGGGTCGCCTGTCGTAACAAAAATGCCAGCATTCAGCCATTAAACGGTTTGCTGATAATCGGCCAATAATTCGTCGACCAGCATTGGGGTACTGTAGGCGGATGAACGGCTTGCCAGATCTATGCCAGCCATTCGTGGGCTAATACTATCGCACCGATAATATGGCAATCAGTATTGGGGTATCGTAGGCGGATGAACGACTTGCCAGATGTATTCCAGCCATTGATGGTTTGTTTTTGGGCGTTTTGCAAATGCAGGTTGTTAAACTGTAACACGTAAAAACAAGGGATAAGGTTTCGAAAAGCATATCCCACTGATGAAGCTGAAATTTTTCACCGACCTTCGTTTCAATATTTTAAAAGAACCTTTAAAAGGATATTGGCGACTAGCAATAGTTTTCGATATATCGTATATTGAAAGTTATTTATTGTACTGCGCTTCTACTATATTAAATAAACCCAAACAAACCCATCCCACATGGCAAGTGGTATGCACATACGGGCGAGCACTGTTTGCCAGGAAGCAGCGCGGGCGGAGGAGTGGGGGGTATCTATCGGATATTTAGATATACTCGTATGGCGTGAAATAATAAACTTTACAATGGGATATATCAAGAACTATTGCTAGTCGTGAAAAATCGGTTAACGGTTTCTCTTAGGATAATGGGAGGAAGTTCAGTGCGAAATTTCAGCTCGATCAGAGGAGTATGCTTTTCGGAACTTCACCCAAAACGAGCGAGTTTTTTTGACAGCCTAAATGGACCAAAGAAAATTGTCGGTAAACTTTAATGTCACGAATAAAATTATCGGCATAAAAGTAAGGAACGAACAAACGATGGGTTCTGTAAGTGTTAGAATGGCTAAGTGGGGAGGGCGCTCGACACTAGAACGAAAGGCGCAGGTTCGATCCCGATGAAAGGCAAAAGCTTGAACAATTCAGAAAGCGTTTTTAATGCAATTATTGTATGTACATGGACATAAGTAAAGCATAAGAAAACCAAAAACATACTACTAGAATGTTTATATTCATAATTTGTCAATTTTTTGTTTTTCATTTCCGGCAGAAGATCCGCCAGCCGTTGCTGGGCCAATATGGGCGTATGATAGTTGACCAAGTCTTAGCAGCCATTCATGGTTTACTATTATTACCAACCATGCATGGTGCGAATCTGGCCCGTTTACATAGCCATTACCGCGCCATCGTTTGTTCTCTGGCAACCAGTCGTGGGCCATTACTGTGCCGATTGTAAAACCCTATTTGGGCAGCTGTACCCCAGACCGATACAGTCGATGGGGATACCCCACCTCCATCGTGGTATATTGTCACACGAATTGCATCCGTTAAGACGTCTCGCAATTACGCTCTACATACAGGCTAGGTGCTTTTATTTAGCAAGTGAGCAAACATCTTTTCGTTCAACGAGATCGGAACATTTTTTAGTTTTTTTTTTGAGATTCCGGAAAAAGTTGTCTCATCGAGACTGTAAGAGGTATCCCATGTGTAGGCGTGTGTGTTGGTATGTGGTAATACGTTCGTCTGGCCCTGAGCGGAGGATGAGAGAAAAGTCAGAAATATACACGATACATCGTGGGACGATGTAATTAAGGAAATGCCGCGGTCAGTGAAACTTTGCTAATAACCAACGCTACCAATGCTACTTTCTGAGTAAACGAGTGGAGGCGCCATACTACACGCTTTTTCACCCCCCCCCCTCCCTCACTTTCTGATTCCGTCCCTTTCCCTCTCCCGGTGTGTACACGCGTGTCTCGCGTTCTTGAACTTTGTTAACTCACGAGCTTTCCTACGTAAAGACGGCAGAAGAAGAACGAGAGGTTGGCTTAGTGGCGGCGCTCCCGCATTTGCGGTTCTCTTTCTCGTTCCTTATGAACGAAATGTTGTAGAGGAAGGGAGAAAATTGGCAACGAAATGAGGAGAGTTCTCTCTCTCTCTCTCTCTCTCTCTCTCTCTCTCTCTCTCTCTCTCCCTCTCTCTCTCTCTCCCTCTCTCTCTCTCCCTCTCTTCTCTCCCTCTCTCTCTCTCCCTCTCTCTGCCTCTCTCTCTCTCTTCCTCTCTCTCTCTCTCCATTCGCATCACACTGTCTCTTGCTCTGTCTCTCTTTCTCCGCATCGAAAGAGAGTTTTTCGTTAATAGATCGGACGAGATCCAGAACACTGGCGCGGTGGAATGACACGAGAGAACAAGAGAAAAAGAGTGAGAGAGCGCAAGCCGTATTACGAAGTCTGCGAAGATTCATCAGCGAATTTATCGCTGCGGAATCGCATTCCACATATAGAGGGTGTCTCCTTTATCAGTGACTCGAACACAGACTGCGTGCTGAAACGAGATTTTAATTTCGATTATTTGTTGCATGACGTATATCGATACAGTTTTCAAAAGAACGATTTATTTAACTAAGATCTATTGAAGACATATCATATTTTTCGGCGTTTCAGGGCCTACCACTTTACCATCTATGTCGAATATATATTTTATCGAGTCAAGTCTTCCTTGATTTACATCAAGGAAGATTTGACACTAACCCAACAACCCCAAACCCAATTAAGCTAAATTAAATCGAAAGAAACCCAAACGAAACCAATTAAACAAATACATATTTCTTTGGAATACATTGTGGTTTTGAAGGTATACAATATTTAACGGTATAAAGAACATTTTTGTTTGTATACAGTAGATGTATCTTTGATTCGACTATATTGGTAGTTCGAACGAATGAAATTCGTGTATCCTTCTGGGCATTGGCAATACTTTTCACTTTGGCCCCAAACTTTTCACTTCAATTTTTCTACTGCCTGCAAGATTCTCCAGTGTTTTCCACAGTCACTTTTTCCTCATGCCCAACGGTATCGCATTTAGATGAAGGCACAGGGAAATTGTCGAAAAACAGGTGCCCACAAAGGCTACTGTATTTTACTGATTGTGACTCTCAATGGTTACCATCCGTAACTATAGAATAAATCGATATCCTAGCATTGACCCATATCAATGCACCTCAACATTGACCATCGCCGAAGCAGCGGACCGACCGCACATCGACTTTTCCGATCAGTCAATATTTTTTATGACCATTATCGATATTACTAACAACCGGCGTAGAAGTTTTGATGGGGCCCAAATCAGGCCCCTATCAGGTTGCCTGATCAGGAAGAAATGCATATAATATTTTAAAAATCCAAAATGGAATGGACCACTTAATTTAGAGTTCCACCACAATGTTTTGTCTTATAATTCGTCATTCCATGGCCTGCTGAAATGTTTTTGTTCGAAGAAAATATTTCGCCTATATGGGAATCGAACCTCGTACCTACCTACCCAAAGCTACGCACGCTGCCCCTAAGGTAACGGTACCAATGCTCGGACGGGTCCCAATTTTCGGACAGTAGTTCGAATACTTCACTATATTACATATATAATTGATAGTTAACGAAAAGTAACGCTTGCATTCTATTCAGCCTTCAATTATTAATTGATTACTGGAAAATTGTACGTTAATAACGAATTTTAGTAGTGAAATTGACGAGTTATATTAACGAGTCCGAGTCAGCCATGTCATGAATGCACTTTTCTAAACCGAAGAACCAAAGAGTTGCAATAATTTGTGATAGTAATAGGAGTTTATTTTTTATCGATTTCTAGACTAGACTTATGATCCATCGAAAGTGAATCGAACCGACTTTTCGAAACCGTCGTTAAATTTCGGTTTGGATAAGGTTTTATATAATAAATTCAGTGTCCCATTAATTGGGACATGTATCACACGCATGTACCACGGTCGAAGCTCATCCACAGTGATCTCGTCCGATCACTAGTACGAGAGCACGTAGCCATAGAGACCAAATCGCCGGACGCCACGCGTTGTTGATTTCGTTTCGCTGCGTACCTCGCGATAAATGACTTATTACTGACTTAGTTTGGGATTTTGAAAAAAAAAGAAGTGAAAAAAGAAGGGAAAAAAGAAGAGAAAATCAATTGGTAAGTACATGTGTCCTATATTTAGATCTTACGTACCAGTTCAACATAACCTTGCAACCATAGGAATCAATTTCTGCATGTCCGAAAATTGGGACATGAGCGTGTCCGAACATAGGTACGTAACGCTAACAGCTGTCCGAAAATTGGTACATTTTGTGTTATTGAACATTAGAGCGTATAAAAATAAAAATATTTAACTTACCGGCAGTTAATGCATGTGTTTTGAAAACTAGAATTTACGAGCTTGACGTTAGGTCCGGTCATTTTTTTTTTAACGTTCCTTAAATGAATACTAAATCCTATAATCTAAAAATGCTCTTAACCGTCCGATCATTGGTACCGTTACCTTATGCTACCGAGTGCTTGTAACATCTTGGTCTCAGATATGGCATACGAGACCAAATGAATTCCTATAATTATTTGTTGTATCACATAAAGTATATCAATTAGTTAATATCATTGTGACTTTCGAAACTTAACCTTATATATATATATATATATATATATATATATATATATATATATATATATATATATATATATATATATATATATATATATAAAATTCCTCTCTCTCCCTTCGCCTTACAAATCTGCCGAAATCTTCTAACACGCGTCCGAGTTGAACAACGTTTTTTGTCGTGACAGTTCATAGCACCTTTTTTTAAATAGAATTCAGGAATGCATCGAAACTTCGAAGCTACGATGCTGTAAAATCGAAGTTTCCATGTGGAAAATAAGAGGTTATGTACATCTATCGACTGCTGATGCAGTTATAGGGCAAGCCTATTTATGGCCCTATCATGGAAAGCATTAGTAGGGCCGATCAGGGCAAGCCTTGGTAGGGCCCTATCGGGTAACACCTTAGTAGGATCTTATCAGGGACGGTCTTAATAGGGCCATTTTAGTATAGCCTGATTTAGGGCCTAAATACTTCCGGCCTCATCGGGGCCGGATCAGGATGTCCGTAATAGGTGTTACCCGTACCACACCCCGATCGGGGCCTGATTCTGGTCAGTCTAACCCTAAGAAATTTCTACTCGGGAAGGAGCATCACTTAAGTTGCCGCCTTCGATTTTGTTCCAACATACATATGAGAAGAAGCATTTAAAACTCACGTATTGCTTTTATCTGCGGAAAAACAATTTTAAGGGTAGAAACCACCTCCCAAAGAAAGGCACCTCACGGTGTAATTTCGCAGTTTCAGCCACCAGCAGTCCACCGACCTGAATGAATCGCAAACCAAAATTCTTCCGATGTAAAGCAATGAAAAATCCACTATACAAGGATTGAACAAAAATGAAATTAAAGGGTGTCACGTCTTTCTTCAAGGGGTGGTTTCCTCCCTTAAAACTGTTTTTCCACGGATTAAAAAAAATACGTGTCCATTAGTTTTCAATGCTTTATCACATACATGAGTTTCACCAAAGTCGCAGGCGGACACTTGAGTGATGTTTCGAACGTAAGTAAGCTGTTCAATCAGGTCTTCAATTGTGGCTCACATTTAATTTCGCGAGTGTAGGTTTCTAGAAATCCGTGCCCGGACAGCGATACTTTCTGGAAAGAGGAGAAATGTTATTGCAAAGATCTCAAAATTGGGACAGGAATCGATGCAAATTGCACCCTGTTTGGTTTTTTTTTATACTCTTAATAAACGTGGCTCTAATTCGATTCCCTTCGGCATATACCGTTTCTATCGAACGTGCTAAAATTACACTCGGAAAACACGCTCTCGGCAGAATCTTTTGCGTGTTATTTCGATCGGCGATCAAGCTCGAGTTCACCTCTCTCCTCCTCTCTCTCCCTCTCTCTCTCTCACTCTCTCTCTCTCTCTCTCTCTCTCTCTCTCTCTCTCTCTCTCTCTCTTTCTCTCTCTCTCTTACAAGTATTCTTCGTTATCGTAAATATACCAAAACTATTCTGCTTATAGCGTATATATGCGTATTACACGATGGATCTACCCTATGTAACATACTTTCGGCTCGTATATAGGTGGCTAATATCATTATAAATCTCGTCGATGTTGATGAGATATAAAGAATTTGAAGACAGAGCGGCGCAAGTCGCGCGATCTCGGACGCTCAGTGTACTTGGCAACGTCCTTTTCATCATCAACGATCGATATATGTATAGACGATCGATATTCAATAATAACAACAATAATATAATGGGAAATGATGGCAACCGCAGGAGCACGTGATCCAATGACCATGCCCGCCAGGCGATGCCTCATTATTTCGATTTCCACCCAGCAAAACTCCGGTAAATGTATCCGAGAGAAAGAGAGAGAGAGCGCGAGAGAAGAGAGCTTATGCTTGAGAGATCTGCAGCTTCACTGGAGTGTCTGATAGCTCTGCTGCGAGGGACGAAATCAGAAATTCACCTCTACGCGCAGACTTATTACATTTTATATTATTCTTTCTCGTCTCTTACGCCGCCCTATATATATACATATTTACGTATAATTCATATCAATTTCTCTATATACTCGACTCGCTCCACGTTTGTCGAACCGACAGCACAAAATAATTGCAATATTATCCACGGATCCGTGAAACAAAACAATTCTTTCGTCATCAGCCGCTAAATAATGGATATATATTCGAGTTCAACAAAGGTAAGCGTTACGAAAGGGCGAAACTTATTCCATCGATTATTTAGGATTGGTAATCTCGTAATTGAGGGGGAAGACAATTTAGAAGGTAAAAGATTTGGGGATTTTGGTGATTTTTTTTTCATGTAAAGAATACTTATGGATATTTGTAACTTTGTGTGTTTTTATTTGATATTTTGAGAATGCGAAAATATATTATTTTTAACAAATGCAAGTTGCCAGGCGTGTACATCGATGTTCAGAGGAAGTCGCTCAAAAAGTTTCCGCACTGCTGGAGTTCTCCGTCGCGCTGTAATTGTCCGAAACACAAAAATCAAAATGATTCTTAAAGGTAACACCCATACGCTGGCGGTGAAGGAGGATTTTGGAAATATGTGCAAAATTCACGAAATGGCAGCGTAATAAAGTCAATTTTGGGATTCTCCATGAAATTTTTGCTACACTGATACAAGAAAATCGTTGAATGTACAAAATGCATTTTGTTGTCTCGAAATTTTGTTGTTTTAACAGTTGCTCAGACATGCTAAATAAGCTACAGTTCACACCACTAAAACCATCAGTTAGATTGACAAAACGTGTTTTATGCCAACCAAAAATCAAGTTGAATGTATTTAAAGATACATTTTGTTAAACCAACTGAATTTTGGATGGATGAACGAATTTTTTTTTTCAGTGTATATTTACCCGTGCAGAAATGTGACCGGGCATTCCCGACTTGACGTCTGGTCCAGGCCTGGCATGCCTCGTCCGATTTATCTAACCGGGCCCTTTTGTGGAACAGACTAGGAATATCACAAAACCTTTTGCTGGGGAGAACATTGACATTTCCAGAATATTAAATCCCAACCTATTATTAAATAATACTTTTTGCGTCGTCAAAGATATTAATAATTGGATTTAATAATATGATTACATTTATTGTAATTGCATACTCCGTTTTATCATCATATTATTTTCTTTAAGAATAATCGATGCCTGACAATGCTATCATAAAGAATAAATTCTGATAGTCAACGAAAATTATATGCTGATATGATGGAGGATATAATTACAATAAATGTAATCACATTATCACGGTGAATTATTAATATCTATAGTACGACGCCAACGTTAATTTTTTTTCATTTTTCTTGTCCTCTACATATCAACAAAAGTAATTTTGAGGTTGGTTTTATCGACATTTCCTGGTCATTTACTGCTCGTTCTCCGGCCCGTTCCTGATCAGTTCCCAAGAAAGGGAACAGCGGATCGGGACCTAACTTTAGACCCGTGCGAATTTAACAATTTTTTTCGTATGAAAAAGTGATTCACTCATAAAATTAATTACACATCGATTTAGTATGAATATCAAGCTGTTAGAAAATATATTTTTTTTCTATGTACAAAAATGGCCGACTACTAATATTTTCTCTTGTTATCTTTTTTTTAGGCGCTCCGCTGCGTGACATATAGCATCCACAATTTTTTACCTAAAACAAAAAACAAAAATTCTCGTCAATCTACATTAGAATACCTAGAGAAGTACGTACGGAATTTGAAAAATATTGTTTTATTCAAAAGTTGTAGTTATTGGAACTTAAGAAATGAATTTTCAGCTAAACATTGCGTTGTAACTGCTCATAAACTGTTCATAAAATGAAAATTTTTCGATTAATCAGAAATTCCGTACGTACTTCTCTGCGAAATGCAATCGTGAAAAGAAATCGACTGAAAATTGTTGAAGTTATTTGTCACTCCAATTGGAAAAAAGCTGTTTCGAGAAGTTTCCAGTAGTCGGCCATTTTGTACATCGAAAAAAAATATATATTTTTTCTGACAGCTTGATATTCATACTAAATAGATGTGTAATTAATTTTATGAGTGAATAACTTTTTAATACGAAAAAAAATTGTTAAATTCGCACATGATTTTATACCCGTTACTGTGGCCTAAGGCCTTAAGGGCAAATGTACGTTTTATTTTTGGAATTAAAATATTATTTAGGTTCACCGACAAACTGATGGTACAAGTAAATGTACAAGTAAAATGTGTGACAAATTTCATCAAAATCGGTTGCATCGTTAGTAATCACTCCAGTAGTTGGGAAAAATAAAGTTTTGAGAAAAAACTTGCTGAAAGTTTCAACAAGGGAAAACTTAATTATTTTGATGTCTTACCGGCTATTCCGCGATTCCAGCGCCATACAGGATTCCCTCGGCTTCCTCGTAAAAACGATTTTCCTGCTGCTGCTGCTCTCTTCAGGCTTTCCGACCCGAAATTCAATAAACCGATAGGTCAACAGCGGATTCCAACACACTTCGTTAGAGCTCGCACTAAAAAGTTTTTTGGCACTGGCACTCTGCCTTCCGTTATTTTCCGTATTACAATTAATATGTTGGTTTTCAAAAAAATGTTCTCTTCCGTGAAAGTCCCTCAGGTGCTGCAAGAGAACCTTTTGGGTACGCGGACATTTTGAGAAGCATCAAGTTCAAAACTGGCCCAAGGTAAATTTTAAAGTACCTGCGACGCTCCGCATCTCCAACGATGGGCCCTACCGCGTACGACTTTGAAACGTACAAAATCGGAGCGAGACGAAATATATAAGGGCGCATGCACCGCCGTCCGCAGCCGCACACTTGTGTCTACTCAGCACGAACGCTCCTGGAGTTTTTCCGTGAAAAATCAGGCAATTCTTGGAATTTCGCTTTAAGAATTGGACACAATATTCTCAAAACATGGAACTATCGATTTACGAAAAGAAAAAAAAATGGATTTTTTTCAAATTTGTAAATGGTCTAACCCCCTTAAGGGAGGACACCACTGTAACCGCCCATTTTCGAACGTTTTCTTTGGAATTTTTTTTAAAGAAAGGAATAAAATCCGTGATCAAAAGAACTTTTTGGCTTTATTAGGTATATGTATATTGAAGTATGTAAAAAAATGTTAAAAGAGTACAAAATGGCGGCGCACGAGTCGCTGTAGCCTACTGGTTTTCAGCCAACCCTCTCCGCGGCACGCAGTAGAGCTTTCGTAAATTTACTCCTGGAACTAAGAGTGAAATATTTTCGTCAATTATATTAGTTTTAATAGTCAAGTACGGGGGAAATTAAAAAATAATGAAAAAAAATAGAGACGAGTTTGAAAAAAGGTTAGTTTTTTCGACCATAATTTTCTTATAAAAAGTGATATATTTTTCACAATTTTCAATTAATCGAAAAAAGCGCGGGTACTTGACGGTTTAAGCAATCTAAGAAGCTACAGTTAAAATTTCAAGACGATTGGACCAACATTGTTCGAAATCCACTACGTGCCGATTTCAAGCAGATGGTTTTGGGAAAAACGTGTCTAAGGTCTTCAATACTCTTTTCAGCGCTCGGACATTCCCCTAAAAAATACCTCGCAAACGACTTTAAAACTGTTTTTTTTTTCAGCTATAAACGAACATGCAACATATTTTTTAAGGTCCAAAGAACTTTTTAAAAAGTGGTTCCAAAAAAACCATTTTTCGAAAATTTCACAGTAGTGTCCTCCTCTAAAATGGGGGCAGACTTAACGGAGTAAATAGATTCCGTTCGTTGATGCAACGCTTACTCAATGAAACGAGAAGGCTTCACGTTACATATCGTGAAATTGATGCGACGTAACATTGTGGCCATCTACTGGTGAATTTATTCGGCTCCGGCAAGTTGCGGAAAAATGTCGCCGTCACAAATGGCTATATTTTCAAGTTTTAGTTGTGTTTCCCATTGGAAAGGCGATGCCAACAAAACTGGACTCATCCACACTACGTCAAATTTGTTCTTAAGGGGTTACGTGGGTTTCGAAGTAAAAAAGCAAATTTTCTCTATTAATAAAATTATAATATATAAATAATTTTATTCGAAATGTTAAGCACATAAAAGAGCAACATTTTAACAATATTTTTAAAAAATGCATCCAAAGATTTGGATCCTGGAAAAAGTCTCCTCGTAGTGGTCAGGATAACTTTTAACATGATAGCTTTATCTGAAATTAAAAAACCATTTTTTTCTGTTAGTGGATAAGTATAGCTCGTGATTGAACGAAGAATTTAAAAAAAAATAGAAATTTTTGGAAAAGTTGTGTGCAAAATAGTTCGATTTTTGGTGCAATTTACATTACGTATAACCTTGTAAAATTAGTTATAGTCGAAAAAAAACCTTCGTTTAATCACTAGTCAATGCTGTTTTGAAGAAGTGTGCAAAATTTCAATAAGATCGGCGCATTAGTTTTTGAAAAACCGTGTCCACCGACTTCAAAAATAGTGTTTTGAGAAAAATGCGATTACCTGCGTCGCTCCCGGCCGGTCTTTCCCAACGAGAGGAATTCCCAAAGGCTCTCTCTCCCAGACTTTAAGTCCGATTGACTTAAAACTTTGGGAGAATATTCTAGATATATTGTACCATTAGATAATCCATTTTTTAGAAGGATTTTTTGAAATTTTCAAACCCACTTTGGAGGCCCTTAGATCCGAATTTAATGCTAAATATTTCGAGAGCTTATTTCGTACCCTTGAGGACCACGAAAAAAATTCTCGTACCGTGGACCAGTCCGGTTTCATTCGCCACCTCCCCATGTAGCTAAAGGTGCCAAAAAAGTGAATTCGATGGTTTTTATCGGTCAAACTGACGGAGGAATCCCTTACATAGACACGTCGGATAAAGCGTAAAAAAGCCATAGTCGGTAGTTGAAAAAATTGGCGGTGTTGCATGGTTCGGAAATTCTTACCGTTTCGCCCGCACACGGGTGTATCGATACGGTGTTTGGGTGTACAAGCAAACACAACGATACAGACATCGTGCACACCCGCGCGTATAGGTCCATTGGTTTTTGATAAACTGCTCATAATGTTTTAACGAGAGGAGTGGTGGAGTGTAATTTCATAATTTCGGAGCAAGGGGATTCCGTGCCGGATGAGAGTTAGTCGCATGGTGTTGCACGATGGTTATATAGTGGGTAAGTGAGCATTTGGTTCGTCGAGGGATATAATAGTTCGACGGTTATATGCCGGCCATATCTCACCAGCGGAGCCCCACAGCATCTTTTCTTCATTTTACTCTCTCTCAATCTCGTTCTCCCTACCCCTCTCGCGTTTTATTTCTCCCCCCCCCCCCTTTCTTGCTCTTTTGCCTGATGATCGTCTTTGGTGTACCTCGAGGGCTTCGGGTGTGTTGCGCTTGGCAAAAACGATATACCCAAGCCTATATTCGTCCAGGAGAGTCAGCAAGACGAGCGCACACGTTCAAGCCTGAAAACAATGTCTCCCTCTCGCTCGTATCCTTTCTCTCTCTCTCTCTCTCTCTCTCTCTCTCTCTCTCTCTCTCATATACACTGCATTAAGCCCTCCCACGCTACGAGGGAAAAGGAGAGCTTGTAAGGATACGTGTGTACAAATGTACGTACGTGAGTGCGTGTGTTACCCCCGCATGTATATATGGGTGTAGTACGTCCGGCGAGCCAGAGTAATTCCCCCAATTATAAAATTATTATCCTGCGGTTGGCACCCCGAGGCAACACGCGGCTGACCAGGGCAAGTCCTTTCCTCTCATTCTCTCTCTGCTCTTTCTTCCTTCTCTCGTCTTCGGACTCTTTTCTCATCCGCATTCGTATTTCCCTGTCCATGTTCGTGATTCCTTCTCTCCCTGGCACTTGCTCTCTTCTTCAGACGAGCCCATATTTTTGAGGCACGAGCAAGAAGCCGCTTTGATGCAACGGGGACTGTTGCATTGAAATTCATCATTGCCGATGTCCAGAATTTCCAACGTTCTCACAATGATCCCTCCGTATCAAGTATCGATGATAGCGATCAATCGTTTTGTTTGTGATTTTCGTGATTAGCTTGAATACGTTATTTTTTGTTGTTTATGGAATTCTTTTTTTGTGCGATGGAACGGTGCAGATGGTTGGGAATAGGGTCTGGGAATGAGGCGGCCAGATACCTGTCTTACACAACTCGTTCATAACCCTCGCGATGTCTGTCACTGACTTTAACAGTGTTCGGTGTCCTGCAGCTCTACACATTGGGTATGTATATATACTCAGGGTTTCTTAACGCGCCTCGGTTGTTCCGAGCCAATGGTCGATCGACTTGGCCGTTCTTGCGTGAAAACGTCGTATTGCGTGATGTTCTTCCGTTTCACGCCAATATTGATTCGCAACCAATGGAAGGTTTCTTCAATTTTTTAATGTACGTGATATGAATCAATTTTTATATGGATCAATTCTGACAATAAATTCCGTCTGGGTTGAAATTTAAAGATAATCAACATAGTAAAAAAGAAAGAGAGGGTCCGATGTGCCCGAGGGAGAGAGAATGAAAGGGAATTGATCAAGACGCGGCACGTGGATGAAAAAAAGACGCAAGATATTTCGCTCAACGAGGAGAAGTTTGTAGTGCCATATATATATATATATATATATATATATATATATATATATATATATGGCTTACGAAAAGTAGCAAGTTTCTGTTTTCACCACGAAAAGAAGCAGATTTCGATATTCACCGCGAAAATTAACATGTTTCAGTAACACGGGAATTGTTTCCGCCGTCTCTTCCATGCTTTTTTACGCCTTGCCTCTATTTTTTTACTCCAATTCCTTTGAGCGCAATCGAAAATTTACGATTTTTTAGACCTCCCAAAAAAATTTTTATTGGACTTCAATTAAAATTGCAAGTATTCGGAAAATATCCATCCAACCGTACGTCGATACAATCCACGTTAAATATGATTTTGACCAAGAAGGACGAGAGATGAAAATCTGTAAAAAAAGAAAAACATGGATGATGTTCGAATGTTCCAATTAAAACAGACGTCAGATAAAAAATTGTACCTTGCACCAAGACAAAAAACATTTACTGGCCATTCTTGACAGAGGTTTAATTCCAATCGAACATCAGCAAGATTTTTAAAACAAATTCGATGATAACCATCTGTAAGATTGCAGTAAATTTGTTGAATTCTATATTTCGATAACGGTAGTTCTTTAAGAGAAAATCACAATAAATATTTCATTATATTTACAATTTCGATATTATTTTTTATAAAAATTATTACTATCGATTTTAATTGATTATGATGATCAAAATGTTAATAAAAGCAACGAGTGTAAAATGAAAATGTCATCACGCAAAGAATTGTCATATTTTTAAAAAGTACTAATGGTTTACTTTTCCAGATTACTACCTGAGCACGAAGGACTTTGAATTCTCACCAAAACTCTTTGTGGTTTGAATGTACGAACGATGAGATTCTTAAGGTTTAAAGCTTACTTCTCTTACAGTGAAATTTTTACAGTTTTTACAGTGAAAATCAAACAAGCTAGTTTTCACGGTAACAACCGAAACATGCTAGTTTTCGCGGCGAATATGGAAACATACTGGTTTTCGTGGCGAATATGGAAACATGCTAGTTTTCGCGGCGAAAGCCGAAACTTATGGTTTTCTTTGAATCGTGCTACTTTTCTTAAGCAGCGTCGGTATAATAACAGCAATGAGAATCCGAAGAACTATATATCCTGTGCAGAAATGTGATCGAGCATTCCCTACTTTGTGTCGGGTCCTGGCCAGGCTTGCGTCATCTGGTTCGCCGGACCGAGCCCTTTCATGAAAGACACCGGGAAGCTCACAAAATCGTTTTTACAGCTTACACTCTATATTTGTAAATGACAATGTTCTGGTCGGAATACATTACGAGCAAGTACAATTTCACGTAATGTATTACCGGCCCGAACATGGACATTTCCTGAAAAATGGATCCTGCCTTGATGAACTGTGTATAACTGCTTTGCTTTTTACTCCATCAAAGATATTTATAATTCGTTAGGATAAAACAAACAACAAGACATCTGATGCAATCCTATTCACTTTTATAAGCATTGCTTTTATCAATGATGATCTACGAGAATAAAAATGGTCGTCATGAATAACGTTATTACAATAAGTAATAAGTTGAACATAACGAACAACCAAATTATTCAAGAAGGAACCAAAATAAAGCAGCTGCGTCGTGGTTTTTGGAATCGACATGGCCTTGTCAGGAAATATCAATGTTCTGGCCGGTGAGACATTGCCTGAATGTATTTAGCCAACAATCCGCCAGGTGGCTGCAAGCGAAGCGCTTCGCGGCACCAAGGTACCATCGCATTAGGATGTTGAATAAGTTCTCGCTGTTTTTTTTTCGTGAAAATTAGTAGTTTATTTTAAAAAATCATTCACAATGCTTTCAAACTTTTCGAAACTGTTGTGTGGTCAACTCCTAATGATTTTGGAAGTTCAGCTAGCGTCCGACACGAGTCTTCATGAAGTAATGCCTCCAATTCAACATATCAAAATAATTGTTTTTAAAGCATCTAACCCAATCTCTGCATGTTCTTTACGACAGAGCATGGTCGCCGAAAGTCTCAACAAGAATTCTGTATGCTTCAGCTGCAAATTAAAAAAAATAAAGTAGTGTAGTAAAACTCCTCTCAAATACTCTTTTTTGGCGCAAAATTAGACATGTTTAAGGCGTTACCCCTACTTGTAGCGCAAAAAAAAGGCCTTTTTCATAAATTTTTTAAAAGAAAACTACAAAACTTTTTTAATCGATCAATATATCATCTTAAAGAACACATCTTGAAGAACTTTCAGTAATTTTTTTATTGAAAAATATTACATTGTTTAGTGGCAAATGGCCGTCAATGAAATAATGTTTTTATATTATACACGGTTTGCGGTGACCAACATTGCGGCGAAGTGGATCATCTGAAAAAAAAATGCGGATGGATTTAGTCAAATATAAGTATAAACTAGTCTTTAATCGAAGGATTTTAAAAAATATTGATTTTTCACAAAATGGCGGACAGTCAAAGTTAATGGTTCGATTTTAACGAAAAAAACGGCCGTTTTTTGGCTATAAAACGGCCATTTTTTTCGAAAAAAAAAAATCGAACGATTAAAGACTACATTTTTATGTATTAAATAAGCCTGCAAAATTTCAAGAAGATCGGTTCATTAGTGTTCGAGTAATCTTGGTCACCGACTTCAGAAATGCCATTTTGAGAAAAACGCGTTTAAAGTTTCAATTTCAGTTTACACGAAGAAAATATTTTTTTTTGTAAACTTACATAGAGTCATCTATTCCGGGCATAAAAAAACTGCACTTCAAATTGCACTTCAAAAAAATGCAATAAAAAAAATCGATTTTTTCAAAATCGCAAGTGGGGGTAACCTCTTAACACTGTGAAAAAAAAGTTGTTTATACTCTTCAGCGAAATTGCAAACACTGAATTTCAAGCTTTCGTAAAACGTCAAACGTAAACAGTCTTGGTGCAATTTGTGACTGAGCCGGTACCAATCCGAAACAACGCAATTTTGTGGACGGCAAACATATTTTGAAGGCAGGGCAAATTTTAATATGTGGTAAAATTAGCGTCGTTTGCGATACCGGTGCTGTCACACAATACAACAAGCACATTTTCATGTCTAAATTCACTTTTTTTTTATTTTCAAGGCTCTGATCCAAGCCTCTAAATGTTCGGTTTTTCGTACAATTCCGAAATAATTTTTCACGTACACGAAGCGTTTCTCTGCAATGGGAAATTAGTGGAAACGGACTTCCAACTCCTTATTCGAAGTGCTTCCGCAATCTTTCACAGCACATTTAAGGGGTTAGGCCACAGTAACGGGTATAAAATCATGTGCGAATTTAACAATTTTTTTTCGTATGAAAAAGTGATTCACTTACAAAATTAATTACACACCTATTTAATATGAATATCACGCTGTTAGCATTTTTTTTCGATGTACAAAATGGCCGACTACTCGAAACTTCTCGAAACAGCTTTTTCCAATTGGCGTGACAAATAACTTCAAAAATTTTCACTCCAGAGGAAGTCGCTCAAAAAGTTTCCGCACTGATGGAGTTTTCTCTCGCGCTGTAATTGTCTGAAACAAAAAAATCAAAATGATTCTTAAAGGTAACACCCATGCGCTGGCGGTGAAGCAGGATTTTGGAAATATGTGAAAAGTTCACAAAATGGCAGCTTAATAAAGTCAATTTTGTGATTCTTCGTGAAATTTTCGCTATGTTTAAGGCCTTAGGCCACAGTAATGGGTATAAAATCATGTGCGAATTTAACAATTTCTTTTTTCGTATGACAAAGTTATTCACTCATAAAATTAAGTACACATCTATTTAGTATGAATATCAAGCTGTTAGAATTTTTTTTTTTCGACGTATTATATTTTCTTTGTTATCTTTTTTTTAGGCGCTCCGCGGCGTGATATTGATCATCCACAATTTTTTACCTAGAACAAAAAACACAAATTCTCGTCAATCTAGATTAGAATATCTAGAGAAGTACGTACGGAATTTAAAAAATATTGTTTTATTCAAAAGTTGTAGGTATTTGAACTTACGGAATGAATTTTCAGTAAAAAAAGTCGTTATAACTGCTTATAAACTGCTCATACAATGAAAAGTTTTCGATTAATCAGAAATTCCGTACGTACTTCTCTGCGAAATGCAATTAGGAACACAACTTTTAAATTTGAAATAAATCGAGTGAAAATTGTTGAAGATATTTGTCACGTCAATTGGAAAAAAGCTGTTTCGAGAAGTTTCGAGTACTCGGCCACTTTGTACATCGAAAAAAAATTGTAACAGCTTGATATTCATACTAAATGGATGTGTAATTAATTTTATGAGTGAATCACTTTTTCATACGAAAAAAGATTGTTAAGGTGTTACCCCCACTTGTAGCGCAAAAAAGGCCTTTTTCATGAATTTTTTTAAAGAAAACTACAAAACTTTTTTAATCGATCAATATACCATCTTAAAGAACACATCTTGAAGAACTTTCAGTAATTTTTTTATTGAAAAATCTTACATTGTTTAGTGGCAAATGGCCGTCAATGAAATAATGTTTTTATTACACGGTTTGCGGTGACCAACATTGCGGCGAAGTGGATCATCTGAAAAAAAAATGCGGATGGATTTAGTCAAATATAAGTATAAACTAGTCTTTAATCGAAGGATTTTAAAAAATATTCATTTTTCACAAAATGGCAGACAGTCAAAGTTAATGGTTCGATTTTAACGAAAAAAAACGGCCGTTTTTTGGCTATAAAACGGCCATTTTTTTTCGAAAAAAAAATCGAACGATTAAAGACTACATTTTTATGTATTAAATAAGCCTGCAAAATTTCAAGAAGATCGGTTCATTAGTGTTCGAGTAATCTTGGTCACCGACTTTAGAAATGCCATTTTGAGAAAAACGCGTTTAAAGTTTCACTTTCAGTTGACACGAAGAAAATATTTTTTTTTGTAAACTTACATAGATTCATCTATTCCGGGCGAATACAGAAGTATGGGCCCGGATACTTATACTTCAAAAAAATGCAATAAAAAAAAATCGATTTTTTCAAAATCGCAAGTGGGGGTAACCCCTTAAATTCGCACATGATCTTATACCCGTTACTGTGGCCTAACCCCTTAATGTTCTTCCGGGGAGAAAACTTTGCGAATTCCATTTACACCGATGTTAAGTTTTATAATTGAAATTAAATACTTTTATCGTACGGCTACGTATATTTGCTATTGAAAGCTTTGTCCCGAATGTAGTTTGATTTTCCGCCACCAGATGTCATATCGCCATTTTACAAATCCCAATAGGACTTCTTTATAGATGCGTTACTATCATAAACTGCACGCACGCCGTCTGTTGTAAAACAGCGAATATTTATTCAACATCATAATATAACAAGGAGACATCGACCCGTTGTTATACCGCATAGAGAAGTGCTACGCTTAAAACGTGCATTCACGTTTGTTATTTCATGATACTTGTGAAACAACAAGTATCAGTGTCACCTACTACTATTTCACACGGGCATATAGTCAAAATCCTTTCCCGTCCTGATCAGTCAGTGTCCGTTCGCAGGTTACTCTCCCATGTTGGGCCCTGCCAGTATACCATTACCTTCCTCGTCATGTCGCGGCCATTTTCCGATCCCTTTCCTCATCAGTTCTCGGTTATTTCCGAATCTATTCCCCATGACTTTCGTGGTCATTACCCGCTTGTTTCCCGTCCAGTTCCTGATTAGTTTCCGTAAGCGCGAGAGCCGTGGATCGGGGCCTAGCCTAAAACCTGCTACATGGCGCACCTCACCCACGCTGGAAGGCCCGACCGTAGCCTGATATTATCTCGGGAGGGCAAACGGGGAGGGCGGTACTTTTTCCAGACTTAAATTTCTACACGGGTAAAGGGGAGTACTTTTTCCGAACTTAAATTTCTACATGGATATATACCGATTACGATCTTCATTCGGATATTTCGTGCCTCCAAGAACCGGATATTTAGCCGCTAATTTCCCATCGATCAATAATTTTACTAAAAATTTCAGAACTCTCTTCCCTTTTTGCTCTCTGTCTCTCTCTCTCTCTCTCTCTCTCTCTCTCTCTCTCTCTCTCTCTCTCTCTCTCTCTCTCTCTCTCTCTCTCTCTCTCTCTCTCTCTCTCTCTCTCTCTCTCTCTCTCTCTCTCTCTCTTTCTCGCTCTCTCTGAATCCTGCAAATGGTGAGAGTAAATGCGAGAGCATGATAAAGCATCCACATCTCGGCTCTCGATAATCACCCACACGCATACATATACACGTAGATCTGTAGGGAAAAAGAAGAAGTAGAGAATCACCGAGTGCTTCGGGAGATGAGCCACGAGCAGAACTCGAGACCCGTGGGCGGTCCTGATCCATTCCGCGAGAGGAGAACGCGCTAACTAGGCATACAATGCCTCGCTATTAGACGTCCATGAAGTCTTCGAATTTTTCGATTCTATACGTACTCATTTATATATATATATATATATATATATATATATATATATATATATATATATAGTGTGTGTGTGTGTGTGTGTGTGTGTGTGTACATGGGGAAGAGTAAGGTAGAATTAAAAAGGGATGAGATTGACAGCGTATGAATGAGAAAGCGATGAGAATGATGAGAGATAACCGTTCTGTTCGTTTGGGACGCGAGGAAATAGAAAAAATAAGGAGAATTTTGGTCCTCTACGACGGAAAGTCCACAGGGGTGAAAGAACAAGTGGAGAGCAAAAATAGAGGGAGAGAGAGAGAGAGAGAACTGGAGGGGTTGTGATCCCAAACGTCGATAACCAACACACGGCATGATCACTGAAAAATGGCTGTCAAACATTCTTGTCCTTTTAAGTTGTTAGATCGAACCCCACCCACGAAATCTTCCTTCCTTCTCGTTCATATGGGTTCTTTTAGAACACACATTCAATATCGGAGAGGCAACGTGCCGGGCGAAAGAAAAGAATATAAACGAAGGAAAAGAGAATGAGAGAGGGGGAGAGAGAAAGAGAGAAAGAGAGAGAGAGAGAGAGAGAGAGAGAGAGAGAGAGAGAGAAACTCGCGCTCTCTTCTCGGCGTTGTACCTGTTCTCGCTCTTTTTTCCCTCTCCCGCTCTCCTCCACCCTTCCCGCCGAAGGTGGCTACGCCAAGACTAATGGTCCACGGACGTGTCGGACCGGCCCTCAAGGGCCCTGGCACGCCAATTTCCGGCACCCCCGGTGCTACCAGCACGCATCCTCGCGGACGCGAACGCGCGCGACCCGACTGATATATAAATATATATTGATATAGATATATTTGTGTGTGTGTGTATGCACACACATATGCACACTTCGTGAGACTATCATCTCCCGGTACGTATATACAACGAGTGGACAGTTGAGGAAAGAGAAAAAGCGAGGGATGGTGCAAATTGAAACTTCGACATCGTTGTGGCGTTGATTTGTTTCGACGGCTTTGTTTTATACATTTTTTAATATTGCACTGCCGTATCTATCGAGGAAATTATTTTCTCGACGAACGTCTCATCGTAAAGCTATCCTCAACATACAATTGCGAGAACTTAAATTATATATATACGTGTACACGCGCTTGTGCATAATCTATAAACATTCAGGGTGTCCCATTACAATGCCATGTGAACCATTTGTTTATACCGTTCGCAATGTTCCTAGGTTGAACACCGAAAATTATTGTTTTTTCTGTATGCAAGGAAACGCCGATGGTATTTTTTTCTGTATTTGCTCATGCGGAAAATTGACAGGGCGTCCCTGATACAATTCGTGGCCTTCACGGGCTTGTTTCTGGATTCCCTGGTAGCGATTTCCATAAAAGAGCCAAACCGGATCCTTATTGGAGAATGACAGGGAGCTTGACTATAACTATGGTCTAAGTGCGGAGACCAAGTGAGGGCCTCTAAGGCTTATATAGGGTGTCACAAAATGATCTGGCATTTAAATTAATTAATAAAATGTATTATTTATTCGAAAAGTACGAATATTTTTATTTTAAGGAGTTGTATCCCCACTTGTAGCGCAAAAAAAGGCCTTTTTCATAATTTTTTTTAAAGAAAACTACAAAACTTTTTTAATCGATCAATATACTATCTTAAAGAACACATCTTGAAGAACTTTCAGTAATTTTTTTATTGAAAAATATTACATTGTTTAGTGGCAAAGGGCCGTCAATGAAATAATGTTTTTATATACACGGTTTGCGGTGACCAACATTGCGGCGAAGTGGATCATCTGAAAAAAAATGCGGATGGATTTAGTCAAATATAAGTATAAACTAGTCTTTAATCGAAGGATTTTAAAAAATATTCATTTTTCACAAAATGTTGGACAGTCAAAGTTAATGGGTCGATTTTAACGAAAAAAACGGCCATTTTTTGGCTATAAAACGGCCATTTTTTTCGAAAAAAAAAATCGAATGATTAAAGACTACATTTTTATGTATTAAATAAGCCTGCAAAATTTCAAGAAGATCGGTTCATTAGTGTTCGAGTAATCTTGGTCACCGACTTCAGAAATGCCATTTTGAGAAAAACGCGGTTAAAGTTTCAATTTCAGTTTACACGAAGAAAATATTTTTTTTGTAAACTTACATAGAGTCATCTATTCCGGGCCCATACAGAAGTATGGGCCCAGATACTTATACTTCAAAAAAATGCAATAAAAAAAATCGTTTTTTTTTTCAAAATCGCAAGTGGGAGTAACCTCTTAATACAAGGTACAAACATGGAGGTTATGTGGAGAACACAATATCTGATAAATGGCCGCCTCGTCCCTGTTTGCAAACGTTCAGTCTTGACGAAATTTTCCATAACATGTCGGCATAATTGCGGACTAATTTCATTAAGGCGTTATACGCAGTTGCAAGGCCAAAAAAGTCGTTTTTCACGATTTTTTCTGGAAAAGGAGTTCATTTGAGCGAAACGAAAAGTATTAGGCAGAGTATTGGTATCTTTTAGCTTTAGATTGGCATTTTTTATTTTCAAAAATATTCATTAACATTGCTCCTGTAGGAAGTCTCCTGGAGGTCCCCAAACAAAAGTGTCCGGTGGTGAGCAAAATATTTCCGGTTTGGATTATCTAAAATGAAAAAACCAAAAAGATTGTTTTAGGGGATAGATGAATCCAGGTATTGATCGAAGGAATAGTCGAAATTTTAATTTTTGTCAAAATGGTGGCTCCGGAAAGAAACAATTTCGATTTTCGACCAATTTTTTTTCGTTAAATCGTTGAAACAAAATAGAAATAATTTTCGGAAATCTTATTCCTTCGAGCAACACCTGAAGAATATATCTGATAAGGTTGTGTTAAAATTGCAGACCGATCGGTTGAGCCGTTTTTTGAGTAATCGTGCTCACCGACTTTGACAACACCGTTTTGAAAAAAACGCGTTTGAAGTTTCGTTCACACAGTGCTCCGAGCATCCTTACAAATATGTGTGTGTTTCCGAGAATATTCGCTGGATCGATTTGAAATTTTCGGGGAATATACTCACATGTTTGTACATTCCGCAAATGCAATAAAAAAGTCGATTTTTTGAAATTTCTAACTGCGTATAATCCGTCAATGGTGCGTCCAATTGCTTCCGCGAGCTCCGGAATGGTCTGTGGATCGTTGGCACACACTTTTCCTTTCAGAAAATCCCAAAGAATGAAGTCCAATGGCGTCCAATCGCACGATCTCGGTGGGCAATTCACATCGCCGCGGCGCGAGATAACACGACCATGAAACTTCGTCTGCAATAACTGCATTGTTTCGCCCGCAGTGTGCCATGCTGCGCCATCTTGTTGAAAGAATATGTCTTCCAAGTCCATGCCGTTTATGCCAATTATCGGATATTGTGTTCCACACGTAACCTCCATGTTTGCACCTTATGGGGTTACCCCCACTTGCGATTTTGAAAAAATCGATTTTTTTTTATTGCATTTTTCTGAAGTGCAATTTGAAGTGCAGTTTTTTATGCCCGGAATAGATGACTCTATGTAAGTTTCAAAAAAAAAACATTTTCTTCGTGTAAACTGAAATTGAAACTTTAAACGTGTTTTTCTCAAAATGGCATTTCTGAAGTCAGTGACCAAGATTACTCGAACACTAATGAACCGATCTTCTTGAAATTTTGCAGGCTTAATTAATACATAAAAATGTAGTCTTGAATCGTTTGATTTTTTTTCGACAAAAATGGCCGTTTTATAGCCAAAAAACGGCCGTTTTTTTCGTTAAAATCGAACCATTAACTTTGACTGTCCGCCATTTTCTGAAAAATGAATATTTTTTTAAAATCCTTCGATTAAAGACTAGTTTATACTTATATTTTACTAAATCCATCCACATTTTTTTTCAGATGATCCACTTCGCCGCAATGTTGGTCACCACAAACCGTGTATATAAAAACATTATTTCATTGACGGCCATTTGCCACTAAACAATGTAACATTTTTCAATAAAAAAATTACTGAAAGTTCTTCAAGATGTGTTCTTTAAGATGGTATATTGATCGATAAAAAAAGTTTTGTAGTTTTCTTTAAAAAAAATTCATGAAAAAGGCCTTTTTTGCGCTACAAGTGGGGGTAACGCCTTATATCAAAATGATAACATTCGTAGTTTTCAAATAAATAATACGTTTTATTGAGGGGTCTTCTCACTTTAGACGCTAAAAACGGCTCTATTAATGATTTTTTTGATAGGTTTATATCATAAATATTGATATAAAAGTTGTTACACTTAATAAATTCACTTTCGAAATACATTTTAAAAAATTGTATGTATTTATGTTACCCGAAAAAACTTTAACGCTTTGCGGCATAGTGTAACACTGGTGTTACACCAATTCAATTCAGATTTTGACGATTCAAAAGTGTTTTTGAATTAAATACGGCGGTTGTAAATGCTTTTCAAGGTTCCGAGGACTTCAATAACTACTAAAAAATACCTATTAAATTTTTATTTTTCACGTAGCGGGTGTCATTAATACCGAAAGAGCAAAAAAACGTGCACGTAAAGAAAAATTAATGCTTCAAAGGGTTAAACGCCTTTTTCTCAAAACAACGTTTCTCGACGGCTTGTTGATAAAATCTTCAAAACTACGAAACCGATCCTTATGAAATTTTAACCACATATTCTTTACAACAATAGCTATAGCGCACATCAAGAATTTTTTAAAATTTTGATATTTACTTTTTCTGCCAAAAACGGTGAAAAAACACGTTTTTTTTCGAAAAATGTCCGCCATTTTGTTATTTTTGCATATATCAAAAATCGTATGATATGCGCTATTGCCATTAACATACTGAATCTAAAACCGTTTGATTTTTTTTGTTCCGGATGATCCATCTCCGAAATTTCATCAACAGCGAAAACCTACAATTTTTTAGGACATTTTTTTAACTGCCAATTTCGTCTATAAATAGTGACTTAAATTAAAAAAAAACTTTAAATGTATTTCGAAAGTGTATTTATTAAGTGTAACAACTTATATATCAATATGTATAATATAAACCTATTTAAAAAGTCATGAAAATAGCCATTTTGGCGTCTAAAGTGAGTACCCTGAATTTTTAAAGGCGAGCGCACCTGATTGGCCCGCCTTCAAAAATTAATAATAATTCATGGGTTGATCTGAGACCCACACATGATTATATCAATTGACTTAGAATTTCACACCCTACCCGCCATCTCAGGGAACGCATTCAGTTCTGGGACACCCTGTATATACTGGGTGTCCCATGTTAATCTTACACCTGATGTATCTCGAAAAATACTGCTTCGGTCGAGTATTAGGTATAATAAAACTTTCAGGGTTCAAAGGGGAACGCTAAAAAAATCTTATCTGGTCCAAAATTCAAAATGCCAACGTTAAGATGACCGACATGTTTTTTTAATGGGATGATGAATCTTTTTCTCCACCAAAACATTTATCAGATCAAAACTAACAATTTTTGTAGGAAAAGTTTTTCAATAACGTTGATAATTTTTAGGTTAGAATACCATTTTTTACTATATTCAGAATGTACGACGAGGAGGTCAAGTCTTCACTATCCTCAGTGTTAATTTGCGTGTGTGGGTGTGAGTTTATTCGGGTTTGTCCGATAACCCAAACAAACCCAAAGAAGGATTAAGTCTCTGCGGCTCGTCACTTCCGTTATGAAACAAACCAAAGTGAACAAAATTATAAACGTTATTAAAAAACTTTCCCTACAAAAGTTAATTTTAGCCTGATAAATATTTTGGTGAAAAAATTCATAATCCCATTTTTTTTAATGTCGTTCATCTGAACTTCGCCATTTCGAATTTTGGACCAACATTTTTTTTATCTTTCCTCTCTGAACCCCAAAGGTTTTATTACACTCAATACTTGATCGGAGCAGTATTTTCGAGATAAATCAGGTGTAAAATAAAAATGGGATACCCGATATAATTATAATATACAGGATGAGGTGGACAGAATCGGAAAAAGGCAAACACTTTCCTTAGTAATAAAGATCAAAAGAGATAAGTATGAAACTGTGCTTGTTTCTCCTGCTCATCTGCTGTTTATCTCAGTTTTCTTCTTCCTTCTGATTTTTTCATCTGACAATCTGTATCCCCCCCCCTTGACTCTCTCCTCCACTCTACATTACATGTATAATAGGAGCTGCCTCCCATAGAAAATAGCATAGTTAAATCCGTCTATTTCGAGGCCAAGTGCGCGAGAGAGAATCAAGCTCACGTTGTATTATGAATGGGAGCTATGGAATGAGGTATAATCTGATAACGAAGTAGAAACTCTTCTCTTCTTCGACTGTATGGGTAGCCATACAGTCACAGTGCATGCGCACACAGGCATGGATACACGAACGATGAATTGTGAACTCTCGGCGATAAATAGAGAAACAAAGGATACGGGGCAGATAGGGAGAGAGGCTGGACGAGGATGAGTATGAAAATAAATTCTGAACTCGGCCCAACGCAGCGGTATACAGCACTTGTCAAGATGGCGCATGGAATTAATTGAATTAAGCCTCGCAGCGGGAGTAATCTGTGCTCGCAACGAGCCTGAAGACTTTCGAGACGCATAAGCAACAAAAAGAAATAAAGACCTACCGACATTCGTCACGAGGGAAAAATTGGGTCGTCGAACGAACTCTCTTTTGTTGCATCTTTGAAAGGCAAAACGTTGACAGTAACATAATGTAACGTCACGAGTTTATAAACTTACTACTTCGGACTTCAAACTAACGAATTGTCTTTGAAAAAATCGTTGCTTTGAAAGAAGTTGTGTGTCGTGGTTGGAACAAAAAACAGTGGGGGATGACTCCCTAATTTACCGGCCTCAAAAAATAACTAGGAAATTTATTTTCTCTGAATTCGTGAAACGTGACGAGGGGATGATGCATTTGAGAAGTTACAATTTCCCCAAAAGTTGACTAATAGTTACTTATAGCTACTAATAGTTGACTAATAGACACTAGTCAATTGACTAATAGTCGATAGTTACTAATGTCCAAAAAAGTTACTAAGCTAACAATATTTTTTACGAGAATGCCCATATTGTAGACATTTTTCTACTACTCGAATCAATGAATCGATACTATTGTTGATCATGAATTCACTTGCTCGGATTGCAGATTGGGCAGCATGATCCAGAAATTCATCAGCCCCCCAACAGTAGCGCCCTCGTCACTTTTTGAGAAATGGGAAGAAACGTAACTCTTCAGTGGCTGTTTGAAACCGTCGAACAGTAATTCCCTAGTTACTTCTTTAGAACTATGCAAAAAGTAATTGACTAGGGACTTTTTACATGGAGGAAAAGTAATTCCCTGGTTACTTCTTTAGAACTATGAAAAAAGTAATTCACCAGGGACTTTGTACATGGAAAAAAAGTAATTCCCTTGTTACTTCTTTAAAACTATGAAAAAAGTAATTCGCTAGGGACTTTTTACACGGGCGAAAAGTAATTCCCTGGTTACTTCTTTGGAACTATGAAAAAAGTAATTCACTAGGGACTTTTTACATCGAGGAAAAGTAATTCCCTAGATACCTTTTTACAGCTGAGAGAAGAGTAACTCCTTGCCTAGTGTTTGAGAACTTGAGGAAAAATAACTAGCCAATTGCGTTTTGACAACTGACCGAAATGTAACACCATAGTTAGGTTTTGAGAACGGGAGGAGAATTAACTCCCCGGTTACTCTACATCGATTCAATCAATTCGGCAATCATTCAAACCTGTCGCATAAAATTTTGAATTACTTTTTTGTTGACCCGAAATCGGAATTTTGCCGTCACCAATTTCAGTCGGACAACAAAAATGCATTTCTTTAACGGGTTACACCTAGTTCGCGGCCGGAAGAAAGAGGTGTTTTTGTGATTTTTTTTTCTGATATGGGTGGAGGTATTTAACTTTTTTTTTCACGGTAAATGGTATCATTTCAAGTATCTTTGACAATCTTTCTTATTGGGAAATATTTATCAACGACGGAGATACAGTAAATTGCACAGACCGATGTGCAAAAAAGGTCCTTCGCGGTGACCACTCCTGCTCGAGAACAAATCATCTGAAATCAAAAAACCAAACGAATTTAGTTTTTGTACCGTATTATCTAGTCTTTAATGTGAGGATTCAATAAAATAATGATTTTTGAAAAAATGGTCTCCGATCGAAAGTGATCGTCGAAATTTCGGTCAAAAAACACTCTATTTTCCTTGATATAAAAAAAAATATGCATGGAAAAAAATATCTGCCTTTTGACATACAAAAAATGTCTGTGAATTTTGAAGTAGATCGGTTTAGTTGTTTTTAAAATATTTTGGTCATCGAGTCTGAAAAAGTCATTCCGAGAAAAACGCGTTTAAAGTTTCACGTCAGGTATATACGTATATAGATATAAACGCTCATAACTCCCCCAATTTTCAGCGGACCGACTTGAAATTTTCAGTGAATATTTTCGAAAGGATATATTGTGAGAATCCGTCGAAAACGAAAAATCGATTTTTTCAAAAATTCCAACTAGGTGTAACCCCTTAATATCACTAAGCTCTGAGACGCGCAGAGAAAGGGCTAGTTGTCGAGAGTTAAAGACGGGAAGAGAAGAAGAATAAGAGTCCCAATGAGGATGAAAAAAAAATGAATAGAAAAAAGCGGAGGCAAAACGACGACGGAGACCGGACGCAGGAATCCTCGGTTCGACATCGAGTGCAAGTCATTCCAGTCATTGGTTGCTCTGTAGGCATCCATCCTGCGAGCCCTGCCAGCTCATACCTTGCTCGCGAGCACGAGATTTTTGTATCTGTTATGTGTTAGTGTGGTTATATATATGTATACATAAATATATATTTGTCTCCGTGTGTGCATTATGTGGATGAGGTGTGTTTTGACGTTCACCCTCGCTCGGCTATGCAACCTCGTTCGTTTTGCCTCGTTCCTATATGACTTATATTTGCATTCACTATACGACACGATACTGAGCATATCTCACAGTCATCAAGTTCGGAGATCCTCGCTGTCCCATAACGCCGAAAATAAATGAAATCCCATAAGATGTATATGTTCTCATTTGATTTCGATAATTCCATCTCATTTTCCGTCATCACACTTTCACAAACAATAGTTATCTTAGGAAACAGTCTTGGTGCAAATTTCGAAGTATGTTTGAAAGTATGTTGAAGTATGAAATTGACTTGGACCGACGAGTCGAGTAAACGAACGATGAAGTGGACAGGAAACATCACTTAAGGGGTTAGGCCACTCTAGAGGCCGAAAAATAGGCTTTTTGGGGATTTTTTTCAGAAAAACTACAAAATAAATCAAGACTACAAAAAAAGGGTGTTTATCATACATATCAGTGACTGTATACAATAATTTTTTTGAAGCAATTAATTTCAAAATGGCGGCTGTACAGCGTTTATCTCAAAACTGCATTTTTCAAGTTGGCCGGAAACATAACTCAGACAATTTTCAACCGATTCACTTTAAATGTTGAATATATCTTTAAAAATACATTGTCTATGGAAGTACGTAGGATTTTTTTTATTGCATAGTTCATTTGTTATTAACACTTATTTGACGATTTTTTGGGCAAATTTTTCACATTCCAAAAATGTGCCCAAAAAAATCGTCAGATAATCGTCACTATAATTATAGGGCAAAATTATGCATTTTAATATTTTTATTACGTAAAGTAGAAAAACTTTTGTGTTACTACCAACTTGAAAAAGTATAACATTATCGATGATTATTATGAAAAAACTACGACAACGAATGTTTTATACAATTCACAATGAAATTTTGAGTAATTTGAGTAATTTGAGAACTATTTTTTATATCTGGTGTTTGGTGATGAAAAAAGTTAAAAAAAAATACGTAAAGACGCAGTATAGTCTAAACAATAACATGTGTTTTTTTTAAATTAAATTTAACCTTGGATTGTGGCCCACGCTCCAATCTCCTTAAGGCGCGATATCCGTTTAGACAGGAAAAAAGGCAATATTGAGGGATTTTTCCAAGTAAGAAATAATTATTCTACAATTATCAAACTTTAGTTATACTTTAACAGTATATTAAAGTATACAAAGCAATATTTTGAAATTAATTCATCATCAAAATGACGGAGCTGTGGCAGAGTGTTACAACAAGGTCGCCTGCAATCGGCGTGCAGTCTAGCTTTCCGTAGACTTTGATTTGCAAAAAAGTTCAAACATTTTTTTCAGTTAGAACATGTATAGTTTCTATGTGACGGTAATTAAAATGAAGAAAATGCAAATTTAAGGAAATGGCACGCTTTTACAAAAAAAAAATCAACGTTTCACGCAACATTTCTGTAAAATGTGGATTAAAAAGGTAGTTTTTTTTTTTCAATTTTTCAAAAACTATTCTCGTCAAGTAGAAGGTACCAACATTATCAATATTTCAACCAAATTTCAACTCAATCGGCTTAATAGTTTTTGAGTAATTCTGCACGCCAATTTCGATGATGCAGTTTTGAGAAAAACGCGTTTGAAGTTCACGCCCGCTCCGAATCCGAGCGGTGAGGCACAGCGATGACGGGCTGTAACGTTTGAAGTGTTTCGAATTTCGCTTTGAAACTTTAGGAAAATTTTCTACATATATAGCTCTAGCGTTTAAAGAAAAAAAAGAAATAGAAATTTTGATCGTTGTAAATGTATATCCCGGCTTAAGTGTCCGCTTTTTTTAATCGGCGGAAAAACACTATTAAGGGGGAATCACCCCTCAAAGAAAGGCGTGTCACCCTTTAGTTTCATTTTTTTTCAATACGTCGATAGTGGATTTTTCATCGCTTTACATTAGAAGGATTTTGGTTTTTGTTTGATTTAGATCGGTGGACTGCTGTGAGTGAAATTGCAAAATCACCCCTCGACACGTCCTTCTTTGAGGGATGGTTTTTTCCCGTTAAAACCGTTTCTCCACCGATCAAAAAAGTACCTTTGTCATAGTTTTCAATGCTTTATCAGATACCTGAGTTTCAACAAAATCGAAGGTGAATACTTGAGTGATGTTCCTTGTGAGATTCATTGAGGTCGTATGGAAGATACAATCTCTCTAGTAGTGGGCAACATTAAAATAGAATTAATCGTAAGTGGCATAACGTGCCGACCAAGTTTCAAGTTTCCAGTTAGAGGTATATTTTTAAAATTATTGTATCATCTCTGTATGTTCATATTTAACTTTATAGCGGCAGAATTCTTAAGGATGATTATTCCGTGCCTTACGAATGTCACCAATTATCAGAACACTCGAGTGTTCACCATCTTGGCATATGTTTGGGTTTGTATGGGTCGGAAGGACCGAACGAGAAGAAGCGAAATTTTAGTACGTTGTAATTAGTAGCATAACAATTATCTAATGAATGATTGTGAAATTCTCCAGAAAGTTACTTCGATACATAAATCGCCTACACAAACATCTAAAACGCACAAAAAAAACTATTACGCTTTTAGGGTTCCGTACCGTAAGGGCAAAACGGGACCCTATTGCTATCACTCTGCTGTCTGTCCGTCCATATGTCACGGGTCTCTAGCTCGTGAACGGAATGAGTTACAGACCTGAAATTTGGATATTTAATGTAGAATGTTGACCCAAAACCGAATATTCTATTAGTAATTGAATTTAATTATTTTTCATGGGGGTCCCATACATGAAAAAGAAGCAGAAAAAAAATTCTTAAGGGGCTACACCAGTGTGAACGCTGAAAATTTGGGTGATCTCCGGGAATTTTTTGGAAGAAAAGTACTTAATTAAATATTTCGGAAAATTAAGAATATATTTGGCTATAATTGACCTATCGTACAAATTTTTTTCATAGAAAAATAATGAGATCCAAGCGACTTATACGCTGCCTTCGGAGACGCCAAAAAAAAGTTCCTCCACTGCTGACATGATTCCAGCCGATTGAGTAGCTGAAACCGAAAAAGGAAAAAATGTCGTTAAACTGGAAGGTATTTCCTGTATTATGACGTAGGATTTTTGAAAAATATTATGATCTAACAAAATAGCGTAGTTATGAAAAAAAGTCTGTTTTCTTGCTTATAAAATGGTCGTTTTTTTCAATGCCAAATCGTCAATTTTCATCCAATCAAAATTATCCGACGTCATTTTAGAGTAAATATATTCAAGAGTACTCAGTTCAAATTTCAAGTCAATCGGATATCAGCTAATTTCAAATTTCAAGTCAATCGGATGTCAGCAAATTTCAAAAAACCCATTTTGGGAAAAACGCGTTCAAAGATTTAACTATCGATTTTTGCAAGATAAAATGATATTGATATAAATTATATCAATGATAATGATATTCTTGAAAGTATAAACTGTCGGAAAAAGCAAAAAAAAATCGATTTTTTGAAAGTGTCACAGTGGTCTAGCCCCTTAACCTGGCATGTAGGGAGTCATTGTATAAAGCTCATTGAGTAGATTACGAATATAAATTTTTTTATTTTCAAAAATAAAGAAATGGGGGTCCGTTAAAGTTGTCAGTTTTCGACCGTTTTCGTTGCAGGGTCTATCGCAAAAACTAAGCTAGTTAGGAATTTTTGAATTTCTGTATATTATGAACCATATACTGTATTTAAACAACAAATACTGAAAACGTCGATTCATAATGTAGTACAAATAATAATTTATTGTATGCATAATGCAACAAATTTATGATGAAAATATATAAAATTATTGTTATTTAAAAATTTACAATACCAAATGACTTATTTTTGGAGTCGGTGCCATCCAAGAACGAGAAATTGACGTCACGGAATATTACAAATTAAAAAAAGACTGTAGATCGGATATTTCATTAATTTTTTTTTGCCTCCTCTCCTTTGCGAAAAATGTGACAATATCGGCAATTGACTGGTCCTCCAAAAATAAGTCATTCGGTATTGTAAATATTTAAATAAAAACAATTTTATGTATTTTCCTTAGTAGCTTACAGCAGGACTATACAAAGCTTTCTCTAGCTATCATCACCCCATATGGTTTCAGTTCAGTACTAACAAGGAACATCACTTTGGTGTCCTCCTCCGATTTTGTTGAAACTTTTTCATGTGGAAGAGTATACAAAACTAAGAAAGACGTATTTTTTTTCGGCGGAAAAATGGTTTTAAGGGGCGAAACGCATCCTCAAAAATGGGGATGTTTTTCGTTTTTCGTCGATAACGTTTTAACGGTACGAGATATTAAAAAATGTCAAATTGCAACAATATTTTTTTGTGTACTATACATTGAAGATGATAAAGATAACGTTATCGACGAAAAACGGAAAACACCCCTATTTTCGAGGGTGCGTTTTTCCGTCGGTAAAGAAAATACGTGTCTCCTAGTTTTTGATACTCTTCCACGTAAAAAAGTTTCAACAAAATCGGAGGAGGACATCAAAGTGATGTTCCTTGTAAGAACTACGACAGAAAAAAATCACTACCTAATTAAACATCTAATTTAAAGAAAAAGTGAATTGGTCATATGTACGGAACCCTCATAGAGACCGGCCCGACTCGCACTTGGCCGAGTTTTTCACTCATCCTGAAAGTAAAATGACATTCCATTGGAGCTTACGTTGAACTACTGCAAATCGACGGTATAATTCTTCAACGACTTAGCGAATCGTTTCCAAATTTCGCACGCAGTCTTAGGCCAAACAGGGTAACAATGCATCGACGTCAAATCGCCAAAGTATCGTTTCCACAAGACTTCCTTAACTTCAATTAACGTTCAAAAACAAAATAACAAAAGAACCACCTCATGAATAATCTTTCCCTTCCATATACCCCAATGGACAATTTTTCGCAACTTCAGAGCTGAAAGCTTTCTTTCGTTTTGAGAAAGATTTCCAACGACGCTACTAATACGCTTGGCTTGGACAAGCATGAGCATTCGTCTGGCTAGTTTGGTCAGACTTCGCGTCTGACCAATCAATGTTAATCTCTCGCAACTTGAGACTTGAAAACTTTCTTTCGTTTTAGGAAAGATTTTCGACGAAGATACCAACACAAATGACTTGGAAAAAAATGCGAGCATTCGTCTGTCTAGTTGGTCAGACTCCATGTCAATCCTGAATGTACCTACCTCTTGTTTCTTGTTCTTCCTCTTGCTGCATAGATGCAATATGTCAGAGGATCTTTATGCACGATGGTTAGCGAAGCAAGACGTGTTTCTTTGCACCTTTGGGGGGCGAAAATAATGCGAGAGAAATGACGGTAGAAAGCAGCGGAAGAGGAGGAGGAGGAGGGCAAAGAGTATATATGTGCATGCATCTATACGTGTATAAAGACTATGGGTGGCGAAAAGCAAAGAGGACGGTAGAGAGAGAGAGAGAGAGAGAGAGAGAGAGAGAGGGTCGTGAGCGGAGTAGTCGTCACGGTCGTTCTCAAGGAAGGTGTTCAGTGTTAAGAGACCAAAAAAATATATATATGTGTATTTACTTTCACAAGTATATGTCTATGGTGTTATTATTATCATTATTATAACACGTGTTATATACCCATGTGGCATGTACTGTATAACTATCATTCCATATACGTATGAATATCTGTACGAGTGTGTGCGTGCGCGTGTGTACCTGGGCTGTGCCAAGTCTCGTTGACACTTGGCCCCGCGGCCGCTAAATCGCTTTGGAGTTAAGCGGGTCCAAGCGCCTCTAAACGTCTCTCCCCCGCAGTGCGAGAGAATAACGCAAGCTACAGTCGACAGAGAAACGATGTGTGTGTGTGTGTGTGTGTGTGTGTGTGTGTGTGTGTGTGTGTGTGTGTGTGTGTGTGTGTGTGTGTGTGTGTGTGTGTGTGTGTGTGTGTGTGTGTGTGTGTGTGTGTGTGAGTAAGAATAGCACGTAGGGTGTAAAGAGGGCGAGAGAAGAACTCGGATAAAGGATGCAAATAATGCTCGTGAGCTCGGCCATCAAAATCTAATTAACCGGCGAAAAAAGGACGTGCGAGCAGCCAAAGTATATACGAGTAAGCGAGACGAAGCTGCATAGTAAAAGAGTAACCGAGGCGTGGAAATTAAAGAGAAAAAAAACACAACAGAAAGAGAAAAATAAATTACGAACTAAAAAAAGGCCAGTGGGCCTCTCTCTCTCTCTTTCTCTCTCTCTCTCTCTCTCTCTCTCTCTCTCGCACGCCTCAGGTGGAGGTCTCGACAGTACCGAGGTGTCGGGCGAGAGCAGAAGAAAGAATAAACCCCGTGCATACTTCTTTTATGCGTCGACAGGGTAAATGCAAACTCGATATTTTCTTGGGTTTATATACATATACATGCACACACATATGTATGCATACGTATACGTATTGCGCCTTGATAGTGGTGAGTCTATACGTCCCCGAGCGAAAAGAAATCTCTCTATGGCAAACGTCATTACGAGCCAAGAGTTAATGCGTTATGCTTTGGTGCATTATGCAATTTTAAAGAGAGCAACGAAATTCTGTTTATGTGCTCTCTCTACCTCTCGCTCTCTCTGTACATACAGAGAGAAAGAGACGCCATATATATATATATATATATAGTGTCTTGTTATGAATGGACAATTCTGCAACTGTCGATAGGTCAGATCATGTCCTACTATATGCTGGAATTTCCGTTTAGTAAAAGTCCCACGGTTTCCGAGATAAAAATCATCTGCTTTTGGATTTTCGCATGCCATTTCTACAAATGGTAACGTTTTTTGACCCGATTAAAAAAAATAGTCTTGGTTATTTGTTTTATCTAGAAAAGTCTTCGTTTTAACCTGAAATGTTAGGGAAACTTTATGAACAAAGATCTTGTACAGAATTTTCATACAAACCAATTCGAACATCTGACTTTGATAGCCTGCGATGTAAAAAAATGCACTACGCATGTCATGCCGATTACTGTCAAAAGTTGCTTAGTGATTATCGATTCGTATCACTTGTAGAAAAAGCATGCGAAAAACCAAAAGCAGATGTTTCCTTTTAAATAACATAAAGCCCAAAATCTTGGAAATTGTGGGACTTTTACTAAACTGAAATTCCAGCATACAGTAGGACATGATCTGATCTATCGGTTGCAGGATCATATCAGTTGCAGGATTATCCATTCATAATAGGACACCCTGTATATTACGGGCGTACCCAGAATCCGTGCTAGGGGGAGGGGGGGCAGCTCGTATTAGTTTCGCAGCAGAGGGGGTATAACAACAGATGATAGACTTAATTTTTTCTTCCGGGGGGCGCCCCACCCCCCTTCCCACTGCGCCCATGCTGTATATATATACATATATATTGGGATGTTGAATAATTTCTCGCTGTTTCGTGAAAATTAACGCTTCATTAAAAACAATCGTTCCCAATGCTATAAAACTTTCCGAAAGTGTTGTGTGATCAACTCCTAAAGATTCTGCAAGTTCAGCTAGCGCCCGACATGAGCCTTCATGAAGTAACGCCTCCAATTTAACAAATGAAAATCATTATTTTCAAACCGTCTAAACTAATTTCTGCATGTTGTTTCTGACAGAGCATGGTCGACTGCACATTTTTGAAAAACAAAGCAGTGCAGTAAAATTCCCCGCAAATACTCTTTTTGGCACGAAATTCGATATATTTAAAACTAAGAAAAGAGACTTCTTTACACTTCGGCGAAATGAAATGCAATGGGTTTCAAGCTTGCTTATAGTACCTTCTTATACCCATGTGCAAATGCCGGTATTGCGCCAGAGTTACCAATACGGCCCAGAGTTGTGCAAGTCCTGGGGACCGACTCTCAGTTGGCAGTACTGCCCCAGTATTGGAAACCGAACGTATCAGTACCGTCCCAGTCTGGGTTACTGAGTCTTGGCTGAAGTACTAGCCCAGTAATAGTAAACTATTTTATCAGTACGGTGCCAGTCCTGGTTACCAAGTATGGTTGAGTCTCGGCTGGAAGTACTACGCCAGCACTGGCAACTGAACGTATCAGTGCCGTGCCCGTCTTAGCTACCCAGTCTTGGGTGAAGTGCTGTCCCAGTATTGGCAAGCAATTTCATCAGTGCGGTGCCAGTCCTGGTAACCATAGCTGGTTGGATGTACTGCCCTAGCACTGGCAACTGAAAGTATCAGTATCGTGCCGGTCTCGGTTATCGGTTCTTGGGTTAAGTACTGTCCTAGTATTGGTAAACAATTTTATTAGTACAGTGTCAGTCTTGGCAACCAAGGTTGGTTGAGTCTCGGCTGGAAGTGCTGCCTCAGCATTGGCAACAGTACCATGTCAGCCTTGGTCACCGAGTCTTGGGTTAAGTACCGCCCCGGTATTGGTAAACAATTTTATTAGTTCAGTGCCAGTCTTAGGAACCAAGGTTGGTTCAGTCTCGGCTGGAAGTGCTGCCCCAGCATTGGCAACAGTACCATGCCAGCCTTGATCACCGAGTCTCGGGTTAAGTACCGCCCCGGTATTGGTAAACAATTTTATTAGTTCAGTGCCAGTCTTAGTAACCAAGGTTGGTTCAGTCTCGGCTGGAAGTACTGCCCCAGCATTGGCAACAGTACCATGCCAGTGTTGGTCACCGAGTCTTGGGTTAAGTACTGTCCCAGTATTGATAAACAATTTTATTAGTACAGTGCCAGTCTTAGTAAGCAAGGTTGGTTGAGTCTCGGCTGGAAGTAGTCCTCCGGCATTGGCAACAGTACCATGCCAGCCTTAGTTACCGCGTCTTCGGTTAAGTACTGCCCCAGTATTAGTAAACAATTTTATTAGTACAGTGTCAGTCATGGTAACAAAGGTTGGGTGGGTCTTGGCTGGAAGTACTGCCCCAGCAGTGGCAACATTACCATTCCAGTCTTGGTTAACGAGTCTTCGGTTTAGTACTGCCTCGGTATTGACAGACAATTTTATCAGTACGGTGCCAGTCCAAAAAGTATGGATTGAATAAAAAATGTAAGTTTTGCTTCCTTATAGAGAAACTTTGTGACGATCAAAACATTTTTTTTTCAGTTTTCGATATCAACGTCCTCAAAATGTCCCAAAACCTCGAAAAATCATATTCAGAAACAATGTCTACATGCATGTGCGTCTGTGTGCGTATGCGCGCGCATCTACGTTCTGGCACTGTAAAATTATAGCGTCTGTAACTCGAGAACGGTTTGGGTTGAAGGGCTCCTGTGTCGCTCAGATGTTAATCTATACAATCTCTTTATTCCCTGCAAATTTTGTCGAGAGAACTAAAAAATTACAAATTTAACGGCATTTTTTAATAAAAAAAATGTCTGTGTGCACGTTAATTTGCAAAAAATTTCAGAATTTTGTTAATTTTTTTTTTACAAATAGAGTATCATGAAAGGACGGCTGGTATTGAATTTAGGAATGATCGGTCGAATGGTCTAAATTTTATGAATTTTGGACACTTTCGAAATATGTCAAACCGCTCTAATTTTTGCATATATCAAGATACTGTGGTAATTTTTTTTACACAAAGTATTGTAAAAGTAAAGTTGCTATAAAATTTGGAGAGAATCCCGAACCATTACAGACTCCCCTGGAATCTTCTGTATCCTTACGGATATCCATAAATTGGCTAAGTAGACGATGTCATTTTATTTCACTATTTCGCGTGTTCGTTCTGAACGTACGCCGCGACGGGCTCTCGTGCCTTCTTGCGTCGAGGCAGACATTGTTATGCCTCGACGCGATGCGTGTGTGTCAGTGGTCATTCGCTACGTCGGGCGCACACGGTTGAAGATTGTTTTCTTCCCGCATGCTGTCCCTCCGCGGCAAGTATACACTTCGTGTGGGTATATGCACCTATTTACCCACACGCTGATCCACGCTCAGCGTCAACAAAGAATTAGGATTTCTTTGGCAGCGTTGAGCATCAGTCTTTCTCGTGCCGTCTACGTGTGAACTTGTTTCAATCCCCAAGTGCTTTTCATCTATTCCCATTCGTTTTCATACAGTACACTTTTTCTATTATTATAAATTAATTTTTCTCGTCCTAAAACGAATTCGAGTGCTCTATGTGTGCTATAAAAATTCGAACGTTCTATAAGGTGAACCAGGTAAGATATACAAAGAATTTTTCTTTATACTTGTTTTTTTATTTTATTTTGTATTTTTTGTCTACTGCATGTTAAGGCATAATAAATAATTCATTTATTTTCTCTCCGTTCCTTACTTGCTGTGGGACTGCGCTATCTCTCTCTCTCTCGCTCTCTATCTCTCTTATATTTTCTTTACTTATTCTATAATTTGTTTTGAAGAATTTGTTCAATTTGATCAGGGAGTCTCGGAGGACAAGGGGAAAGAAAACACTTTGGTAAATACAATGTTATTTACTTTGACCGAAATTATGTATGCTGAAGTAAAATTACAGAAGAGCATCTTAATTCATACTTAATACTCTGGAAGTGGCTATATTTTTCAATTCTTTTTAGATGGAGGTGATGAGATCCTTGGTGGGTTCACCGACCGACGGAAAAGGTGTTATCCGCAATGTGATCGCTGGCCTGATATCGAAGGCGGTGCAGGAAAAATACTCGGCCACGGGGAAACGGTAAATATTTTTCAAATTTTTACTAATATAATTTTTAGAACTGGGGGCAATCAAATAAAATGTTTTCATTTCAGATATTTTTTTAGATACGATCGGGAAAAAAAACCACTGCGGCGGAAATATTTTCGACAACCAGCCGATGTTTATCTGATGCCGGTGACCGGGAACACGCCGCAACTCTGGCCCAATATTGGCAGCCGGTACTAGTCACCAATACTGTGCCAACGCTTGCCAAGCGGAGGACCGGTGTTATCATTTCGGAATTGGGCCAGTATTGTTTACACGATCTGACCCAATATTGGCATTCAGTATCCGGCCAGTACTGCCGTCAGTACTTAGCCAAGTTTCCAGTCTATACATGGGCATGTACCGGCAAAGTACTGATTTAGGGTTTGTCTCAAGACTGGCAATGATATCTGGCCCAAAACTGGGCACTTATTCTGAGCCAATACCCGTAAACAGTGTCGGGCCGATTCACGCCGCCATAACTTGGACCGGTGTTAACAAACCAACGTTGTCTCAATACTCATTCCGACTTGGGCAAGGCTTGGCCCTCGTCCAAGTACCAGGTGCCTGCCAGTATTGGCAGCTCTGGCACCAGTACAGTGCCAATACCAAGCCAGTTTGCAATACGTACATGGGTAGTTGCGGTACCATCTTAAACTACTCGCACGGCATTCTGGTAACGCCATCTGTTAGAAATCAGCGAGAACTTATTCAACGTCCTAATATATCATCTCTACACCTGTGTCCCCTTTATTCCCCCCCCCATCTTCCGCTTTCCGATTTTTTTCAAAAGCAAATATTCGCCGGACCTGAAACCCCTCAGTGCCTATATTGCTCTGGACGCTCACTGATCACAGCAAGTCTCAACCACTTCGCTCTGCTCTATTCGTCGGATACATCGATAACTCGTCGACTACTCGAAGACAAATCTTATTAACGCTCGTGGAGATTAAAAAACGAGAGGAAAAAAAAACGTAAAACATGACAAGGACGGGAAGTAAAACAGAACGAGATCGCGCATCCGAAGTGTGCGCGTCTGCGTGTGTAACTCTGACGAGTTAATTGAACGCGTACCAAGCTCTGCTCGAGCTTTGATTTACAACTCACGCGTTTCGTGCTCGAGAAACGCGCGGGGGGCTCTTGTTACCTATATTATGTAGGTATGCGTGAATGTGTCAGTGTGCGCGCCTGTACGTGTACGTCCAAGTGTAGAAATCCCGCGCGAGCAATGCGGCAGTAACACAGAATCATCATCAGCACCCAACAGAAACAGAGGAAGGCGAGAGACGAGAGCACATCTTGTCCCTCGTTCGACTTAACTGCATGAATATTCAAGATTCTCTCTCTCTCTCTCTCTCTCTCTCTCTCTCTCTCTCTCTCTCTCTCTCCTGCTCTCTGATCGACTCTCTGCTTTTTTGCCTTGCGATACTCTCCATGGCCGCGAGAAGCAAGAGGAAAAATATCCGAGTGCTATATGGACCCTGGGGCGGTTATTTTAATTGGAATTACCGAGAGGCCTGAACGAGTACACCACCGTTCAAGTGACACGAAGATTTTGCATACGTACGCATCTTACACGATGAGCCAAATGTACTCTTCCTCGTACAATCTCGGCGCATAAATCGGAGCATCTGCAATCGATAGGCGATGAGCCGTGAAGATCCGTTAAACGTACCGGCGGTTCGTGTACTTGTAGCTGATTCTTTTATAACAATTCTAATGCCTCGTCGTTCGTCATTATTGCAGGCCTTCACGATCATTTCTCTTTCACCGTAATCGCATCTTGTCACTTACCTATTCCAATCCTGTTTTATATCTGTTTCTTTTTCTTGCGTTTTTTTATAAACGCAATGTTTGATACCGCTGGGTGGTTGAATCTTGAGGTATCCGAAACGGAGTATCTTCGACAAGCAACTATTCCGGAATGTCGAGGCTAAATTGAGGCATTCGAAGGGGTTTGAGGTTAGAGGGAGCCACAGGGCGGGCACCGGTGAAACGGGCGAGGGAGAGAGACAGAGAAAGGGAGGGGAGGAAAAAGGGAAAAGGGCCCGGCTCGCATGGGTCGTGGGTTAAATGCCAATCGTCGACTGGGCATTGTGCCAGACGTGCCCTGGAGGCTGAAGGGCCTCACCGAGAATATAAGAGCTCCGTGGTGGGACGACGAGAGGACTCTCATCAGGAAAGACTCGCGTTGAGCTCACAGAAGGATCATATAGAATATGTATTTACACGCTTGCCCCCCCTACCCCCTCCCGCACACGCACGCAGGCACATTCGCATTTATTATGTACGGGATATTCCACACCATTTCATCTAGCTCGTGACCCCGACCATTTTTTGTTTTCCTGATTTTCTTTGTAAAATTGTTCCCCATGGAAGAAATATGCACACAAATTTTTAGATTTTTATCTCTTCTCTTTTAGGATTTATAATTGTCCAAAAAATGTTGATTTCAGAAGTTTTGGAAACGTTTAAGGCGTTACCCCCACTTGTAGCGCAAAAAAGGCCTTTTTCATGAATTATTTTAAAGAAAACTACAAAACTTTTTTAATCGATCCATATACCATCTTAAAGAACACATCTTGAAGAACTTTCAGTAATTTTTTTATTGAAAAATATTACATTGTTTAGTGGCAAATGGCCGTCAATGAAATAATGTTTTTATATACACGGTTTGCGGTGACCAACGTTGCGGCGAAGTGGATCATCTGAAAAAAAATGCCGATGGATTTAGTCAAATATAAGTATAAACTAGTCTTTAATCGAAGGATTTTAAAAAATATGCATTTTTCACAAAATGGCGGACAGTCAAAGTTAATGGTTCGATTTTAACGAAAAAAACGGCCGTTTTTTGGCTATAAAACGGCCATTTTTTTTTTCGAAAAAAAAAATCGAACGATTAAAGACTACATTTTTATGTATTAAATAAGCCTGCAAAATTTCAAGAAGATCGGTTCATTAGTGTTCGAATAATCTTGGTCACCGACTTCAGAAATACCATTTTGACAAAAACGCGTTTAAAGTTTCAATTTCAGTTTACACGAAGAAAATATTTTTTTTGTAAACTTACGTAGAGTCATCTATTCCGGGCATAAAAAAAACTGCACTTCAAATTGCACTTCAAAAAAATGCAATAAAAAAAATCGATTTTTTCAGAATCGCAAGTGGGGTAACCCCTTAAACGCGTATCACTCCTGAACTAATTCACATATCGACAAATGGTACGAGATAATTTATTTTCATTTCGAAGCATACTTTTGTTGAAAAATATGAAAAAAAATATCAATTATCAATGTCAACGTTTTTTTTTTGCTTCTAAAGGGAAAACTTGTTGCTTTAAAGATGAGTACCTATTTTAAATTATTTCGAAAAATTCTCTAAAATAGAGTAACCTATTCTATGATTTTTAAGACTAGCCTCATCGTGGGCCCATTTTTCCTTCTATTTTTTTAAATTAATTATATTTTTTGGACGATTTTTATCATTTTAATGTCCAATAATGCTATTCATGATTTTCTGATTTAAAATTCGGCTTCGACAGGCCTGAAACGGTTTATTTTTGGTTTGTGCTGAATTTAACGAAAACAATTTTTTAAATTCGAAATCACTTTTTTTGTTAGATTCAGTTCAAATGAAAAATAAACCGTTTCAGGCCTGTCGAAGCCGAATTGGAAATCACAAAATCATTAATTGCATTATTGGGCATAAAAATGTTAAAAATCGTTTGAAAAATATATGATTAATTCGAAAATAAATAGAAGGAAAAATCGGCCCACCATGAGACTAGTCTTCAAAATCATAGAAAAAGTCACTCTATTTTAGAGAATTTTTTGATAAAATATAAAAATGGCAATCATCTTTTTAAAAAAATAGTTTTCCCTGTAGAAGCTAAAACAACGTTGATATTGATAATTGATAATTCTTGTCATATTTTCAACTCAGGTATGCTGCAAAATGAGAAAAAAATTGAATAGTGGCATTTGTCGATATCACAATTAGTTCAGGAGTTATCAGCGACTAAACGTTTCCAAAACTTCTGAAATCGACGGTTTTTGGACAATTATTACTTCTAAAAGAGAAGAGACGAAAATCTAAAAATTGGTGTGGATATTCCTTTTATGGGGTACAATTTTACAACCCAAAATCAGATAAACTAAAAATGGTCGGGGTCACGGGCTAGCTGAAATATATATATATATGTATGTATATACACACGCGTGTATTAAAACTTTTTAATTCTTGTGTACCACGTGTGCCAATTCTTCAACTCCCTCATCCTCATCTCTATCTCGCGATACTTAAAAAAAAGACAAATAAAACGATGGAGCGAGAGAGAGAAGAGGGAAGTACGAGTTGGTTGTTGGTTTATTAAAGCTATCGATTCAAGATCCTATCTGGGCAGCGCGGATTAGTATGTGGCTCCGATTCTTACGCTCATCTCGTCTCTCCTACGCTCGTCTTACTTGCGTTCGCTTATACATCCACCTGGTTATGTTAATACTGTCATGATCATTCTCGATCCGATTTTATTTGTTCTCCTCTTAACACTGTAAATCTAATGACCTTATACATTGATTATCAATCGAAAGCACGTGATTCTCGTTATTATCAATATTATTATTCAAATTCTTGTTGTTTTTTCAATTTCTGTAGTTCGGGTTTGTTTCGTCCATTCAATTCGCAAGTGCAGCAAACAATTATCGATCTCCCAGAAGATACAACGTAAATATCAATTACGTTGTTTTATGCATTCCCGCATTCCTGCCATTGTCGTAAAATGATAATATCATTCGAATTTTATTATCGTCGAGCCTGCTTATATTCAGCTGAATTGTGTCTTTACGAATCTTCTCGGGAATCGTATGGCTTTGAGAACGCTTCGACGCGTTCGAATGACACTCGGGTCCTCGGCAATGATAAAATCAGCATACGCATTCCCGCGTCTCTTTTTCTCGCTCGTACCTACGCTTCGATCTTGCACGCCTGTCATTTTGGTGTTAGGAAGACGAGGGCAAATACACTCAGGCATGTGCGCGCGCATATACGCGCCCGAAGAATGCGCTCTCGAGCCTCCACCCACGCGAGAAATATATTTATTCGTGGTGCACAGAGAGGGGGGGGAGATACAAATAGAACGGGACGAAATTTACAATGATGATTGTTGCATCCTGATCAATGCGCCTTCTTCCTGTCTCCCTCTCTATCTCTATCTCTCTCTCCCTCTCTCTTCGTATCTTCTTCTTTTCGAGAGCACGAGATCGATTGGAGCATTACGAGATGAAATTTAATCTATAATCTGCATACGATCTCCGCTGGCTTATCGTTTCGCTTTGCGAGACAACAAACAAAATTGAAGAAAAAAAAGACAACGAAAAAAAGAGAAACATTAACTTTGTCCTTGAATACCCGGGATCGAAGTACTTTTTGATGTCAACGACTCTCGAAGCGATCTCCTTTCGGCCCCCGCACTCAGGGACTGCGGTAATTCGCGATTCGTGTCGGCTGTAACTCTCGCGGTCGCTCTTTTTTTACCCCGGTCCCACCTGGCTCACACTGATTACGCACACACACACTCACACTCACACATGTAATCAGTGTGACTTATATATATGTAGGTAGGTAATCGTACAAATATATGCGAGTGCAATTGTGCGTGGCTTTGTTTGGGCATATGCCTCAAAGGTTATATATATATATATAGCAAAGCCTTAAGGGGGTGATAGGTCACCTCGTTAGAAACATCTAACCTAGGTTACCTTAGTTCAAAGTCTAAGGATTTCGAGTTATCATTATGGAAATCATTATGGTTTTTGCAAAATTTCCCAAAATTAGCTGCTAACTCGTTTACGTCTTATGTTAATGCTATTTGTTTAAAAAATAGCATTAACATAAGAGGCATTTTTTTTCTTGACCAGTTTTTAATTATCCAACACGTCTCATTTCGTTAGTTGTGTGGATACAGATGATTGTATTGGTGTTTTTCGATTGTCTACACATTGAGCTAAGACCCAAATAAGTTTTTAGTGATCAATGATTGTCTGTTTGAACATTATGAACGAGTTAGTACCTAATTTTGGGACATTTTCCAAAAATCATACTTACCATGATAACTCGAAATACTTTGGACCTAGGTAACCTAAATTAGATATGTCCCTAACGAGGTGAACTATTACCCCCTTAAGGCTTTGCATCGACCCTGCTAACACCCTGTATATATATATATATATATATATATATCTGAAAAGTATATTTTGAACCCGTTATATCTATGGAATAATGACTTTCAGCACATTTTGCTGTTTTGCGAAAGCTATTTAATTGTTTCAAGCCAATCGTTGATTTAGAGACACAAACGTCTTTAGAATGATCATAGGATAATTTTGACAACACTGGGACTTATGTAACGATAAGTATGCTACGAGTGGCTACTGTAAGGACAGTTCTCGAAGTGAAATGAGTACAAATTCACCGTTCCGCATGCATATACAGGGTGTTCTGTTATGAATCGATAATGCTGCAACTGTCGATCGGTCAGATCATGTCCTACTAACAGTAACAGTATCAGATCATGTCCTACAACAGTAACAGTCAGACAGTTTTCGAGATAAAAATCATCTGCTTTTGGTTTTTCGATGCTATTTCTACAAATGATAACTTTTTTTACCCTGTTTAAAAAACTCTTGGTTATTTTTTTTTATCTAGAAAAGACTTCTTTTTAACCTTAGATGTTAAGGAAACTTTATGAAAAAAGATATTGTGCAGAATTTTCATACAAACCAATTCGAACATCTGACTTTGATAGCCTGCCGTGTCAAAAAAATGTACTACGCATATCGTGCCAATGACTTTAAAAAGTTGGTAAGTTGTCGATTGATATCATTTGTAGAAATGGCATGCGAAAAACCAAAAGCAGATTATTAAAAAAAAAAAATAACAAAGCCCAAAATCGCGAAAACCGTGCGACTTTTACTAAACTGCAATTCCGGCATATAGTAGGACATGATGTGACCTATCGACAGTTTCAGGATTATTCATTCATAACAGTACACCCTGTATTTATGTATATGTACACTAAAAACCACCCGATCGCATTCGCTCACCTTTTCCTGAGGTATAACGCAGGATTCTCGGTCTCCTTCCACGGGAATTACAGTCGGATTTACATGCCTCCCTCGGGCGGCGAGTGAATTTACAAGCTAAGCTAAGAGTGGCCTTTCCTGTTATACCGATCGAAGACGATCGAAAAAGAGGGAGAGACCGTGTGTCACTTCGAGAGATTCTCCTTGCGAAATCACGGATTCTCGAAAGTGTGATATATATGGCAATCGGAATTGGCCATTAACAAGTATCGAACACTCCGACGAAAGAAAGGAAATTGCTTCTGGAATTAAAAATTAAGGCAAGGTCTAGGGTGTAGGAGTAGACAAAAAATCAACACTTATTTACGGGCTCGCTGGCCGAGCTAGAAATATGCGATCCCATCGATGAAACGTTCGATTAGGAGATTTTCGAGTGAGCGGAGGTAGAAGAAGCCTATGTTGAATTAAATTCAAATGAAAGAAGTGCCCTCGATATGATAGATTTTCAGCTGACTCTCCGTCATATTGCCGTACGTGCTCGGATCCTTGGGGCCGGGTTGAAATTCCGAACTTTGAATGCTCCGCCGATTTAAAATTCCCAATTTTAATGTTCCGAAATTCAAGATGGGGCCGGGTTGAAATTCCGAACTTTGAATGGTCAGAACACTCAAAACTCCCAAAGAATCGTACCCCGAAATATCAAAACTCCTAAAGAATTTTACACGAAAGACCTTAACTCCGAAAATCTTAACACCGTCCAAATCATTCAGCTATGGAAGTTTTAAGGCGTTACCCCCACTTGTACCGCAAAAAAGGCCTTTTTCATGAATTTTTTTAAAGAAAACTACAAAACTTTTTTAATCGATCAATATACCATCTTAAAGAACACATCTTGAAGAACTTTCAGTAATTTTTTTATTGAAAAATATTACATTGTTTAGTGGCAAATGGCCGTCAATGAAATAATGTTTTTATATACACGGTTTGCGGTGACCAACATTGCGGCGAAGTGGATCATCTGAAAAAAAAATGCGGAAGGATTTAGTCAAATATAAGTATAAACTAGTCTTTAATCGAAGGATTTTAAAAAATATTCATTTTTCACAAAATGGCGGACAGTCAAAGTTAATGGTTCGATTTTAACGAAAAAAAACGGCCCTTTTTTGGCTATAAAACGGCCATTTTTTCGAAAAAAAAAATCGAACGATTAAAGACTACATTTTTATGTATTAAATAAGCCTGCAAAATTTCAAGAAGATCGGTTCATTAGTGTTCGAGTAATCTTGGTCACCGACTTCAGAAATGCCATTTTGAGAAAAACGCGTTTAAAGTTTCAATTTCAGTTTACACGAAGAAAATATTTTTTTTTGTAAACTTACATAGAGTCATCTATTCCGGGCCCATACAGAATTATGGGCCCGGATACTTATACTTCAAAAAAATGCAATAAGAAAAATCGATTTTTTTAAAATCGCGAGTGGGGGTAACCCCTTAAAAGTTTCAAAATTTTCAATAAATCGACGAATTATTTCAAGAATTTTTTTATTAAGAAGTGATTTTGCGTCTATTTTGAAATTTGTCTAGCCACGTTATACGTTCTACATCATTTACAGTCAACTGTGTAGGCTTTCGCTGGCATGATCTTGACATGGGGGCCGGGTTAAAATTCCGAACTTTGAATACGCCGACGGTTTAAAATTCATAATTTTAATGTTCCGAAATTACAAGGTCCATCAAGATCATGCCAGCAAAAATCTACACAGTTGACTGTAAATGATGTAGAACGTATAACATTGTCTAGACAAATTTCAAAATTGACGTAAAATCAGTTCTTAATAAAAAAAATCTTGAAACAATTCGTTGATTTATTTATAATTTTGAAACTTTTAAAATTCCATAGTCGAATTATTTTGACGGTGTTCAGATTTTCAGAGTTGTGGTCTTTCGTGTAAAATTCTTTCGGAGTTTTGATCTTTCGGGGTAGTATATTTTCGGAGTTTTGAGCGTTTGGATCATTCAAAGTTCGGAATTTCAACTCGGCTCCGGGTCCTTGTTAAATCAAATTTCCTTATTGAAAATCGTATTTTCAATCATCCCTAAGAAAAAAAAACATCCCAATATTATTTTGTCCGCCATACAATAATTATCCGCCGCGGCTATCGAATTTCCATAAAGCTCCAACACTGACAATATACAATGATCTTCTCGTTTCGTTTCGTCTCTATTTTTCTTATTTTCTCTTTCACAAAAGATGACTCTGGCACATCAATTAAATACCTCGGCGAGACGCTTCTGAAAGTTTCTAATGGTCATGAACGAGTTATAAAACACGCCCACGACGCGAAAAATTCATTGAAAAATAAACGGAAAAGAATAATACATCTACTACCATATTCCATACCGTCTAGGGTATACACAATACTTACGGATACACAAGCGCGCATACTCTCCAAAATCATCCGAGTGGTCTTTATCGTTCGCTAGAGGGAAAGGAATCTCTCTTTCTCCGCCATCCTTCCCTCTTTGTCCAGCTCATCTCGCTTACGGACGCAATCTCGCTCTCGCGAGAGTCCTAAAACAACAATGGAGGCATTAAGATGATCTACGGTCGCGTCGCTTGACCCGCTGATTCGAAAAAAAGGTGTTCGAATCATCTACTCGCGGGACCGAGAGCTGCCTCTCGACATGAAAGGAGATAAAATATATAATGAATCCGAGTCAACCTAGCACACACACGAATACATATATATTTATGACGAATGGGAAAAAGGCATTTTGAAGACAGTCGAGTTCACGGTTCGTCTTCATAGTAGCCGCTTTTCCCCATTCTCAATATTATTTAGACTCCAATGTCTTCAAAATCACTTTCAAATAAATGTGACCATTTTATAAAAACCCCATTTGAAGGACCACCTCACCCTGAAATGAATAATTCGTTGGAAAAAGAAGTTTAAGGACCAATCTCAAAACAGCCGATCGTGCTTGTAGATGTATCATGTTCAAAATATACTCGCTCTCTCTGTGTCTCTCTTTCTCTCTCTTATATATATATATATATATATATATATATATTTTTTTTTTTCAACAAAAGTTTTTAGTTTTCAGCTGACAAATTTTTTGGCAATAAAAAAAGTTATGTTTCTGTTTGAAAAAAACATGTCAGCCTTTGTAACGCCGCTATTTTGAATTTTGGCTCCTCAAATAAATTTTTTTCAAACGTCCCCCTTCAATCCCTAGAAGTTTTGTTCCACACAATAGTTCGTCCGAACAATATTTTTCCAGAAAATTCAGGTGTAAGATTAAAATGGGACATATATATATATATACGTATATGTGTGTATATATACAGGGGATCATGTTATGAATTGATAGTCCTGCAACTGTAGATGTGCGAAATGGGTCAAATCATGCCCTACTATATGCTGGAATTTCAGATTAGTAAAGGTCCCACGGTTTAAGAGATTTTGGGCGTTATGTTTTTTTTTTAAATCATCTGCTTTTGTTTTTTCACATGCCATTTCTACAAATGTTATGAATCGACAATAACTAAGCAACTTTTTAAAGTAATTGACGCGATATGCGTAAGACATTTTTTTTTACACCGCAGACTACTAAAGTCAGATGTTTCAATTGATTTGTATCAAAATTCTGCTTTAGATAATTTTTCATAAAGTTTCCTTAACATTTAAGGTTAAAAAGAAGAGTTTTCTAGATAAAACAAATAACCAAGATTTTTTTTTACCTGGGTCAAAAAAGTTATCATTTGTAGAAATGGCATGCGAAAAACCAAAAGCAGATGACTTTCATCTCGAAAACTGTGGGACTTTTACTAAACTGAAATTCCAGCATATAGTAGGACCTGATCTGACCTATCGATAGTTACAGGATTATCCATTCATAACAGGACACCCTGGATATACATGTGTATTTATATGTAGGTTGACCCATGTTAATTGCATACCCTCAAAGAATGGCGAAATTGAATTTGAAGAATATCCAATGAAGATATTGAAGAAAAAAGCTCATTATTCTAAAAGGATCTATACAATATTGAGTGCCTTAAAGAATGGCTGCTTTTGAAGGAAAATTAAAGAAAATATTAGGGCTCTAGCTTTAAAACTTGAAAGATTATGAAATGGAGGAAAATTTCGAGGTGTACGACGTTAATTATTAGTACAATGCTAATTTCATTCCTCCGTTAAATATACGATTTTCGTATTCGATTAATCGCTAAGAGAAAGCTGTTGAAATATTTTCTGTTCCTGTATCTTCTGGTAAAAAAAAGCTTGTAAAATAATTCTTAGGTTGGTCCTGGTCCTATCGCACTAATAAATAATGGTGATGATCGGAAATTTTGCATCCATTTATACGTTTAGTGATAATAGTCTGTAAGAAATAATAAGCTTGTGCCTGCCAAATCTAACCGTTTCATGATTCAATTGTTTCGTTCAAAAACGAATCATGACACATTGGCGAAATCATTTATCCAAAATGATTTTTTACTGGAATACATACGTCTCTCGTACCCGGCGTCACTATGTATGCAATGTAACAGGTGGAGTTTGACACCTTTGGCCTGCAGATAAAAATCGCTAGTGTCGATTTGAAGGCTTATTGCGCAGCTCAATGGAGAGTAGCCGAATCGACTACTCTCCATTAAGCTGCGCAATCACATCAAGAAAGCATTGTCTCAAGAAGGTATATAAAACCAGTCTAAACCGCCGCGATAGCAGATTGGTTTGTATCTCATTCGCAATCAGTTGTTGTCAGTGAAGAACCCAATTGCGTTAAAACATAGTTGCTTGATCACTCGTGGCGCAAGCAATTACTCATCAGTCAGTCATCGTCCACGCATCTCTACGAAATCCTGCAATGCAACACCTTCGCTAGACCTCCGTTAAATATCAACATCGAACTACCCGTGCAGAAATTTTGGCAGGGATACAGCTGGATTCTGACTTGTATCCCGGGCTCCCAGTCGGGATCTAGTCCGATATCGGATCGGATTCTAAGACTAAATGTAAGATCCGTAAACTGGATTCCATTAGGGATCCAGAACCGGATCCTTTAATGACTCTAAATAGATTCCCCATGGAATCATTGAGGAATCTTGGAAGGATCACGGGTAAATACAGGCTGAAATAAAATGGCAAAAATGGAAATATTGCATGTTAAATTTATTATAAAAATAATTAACATTTATACATTTTTGATGAATTAAAATATCAATTTAAAAAATGAAAGGTAAGAACACCATAAAAAATGGAAAACTACGACTGGGTTATCGTTTTTTGGACTACTTGGCGTCCTTTGCGTCCATCTCAGTCTTTTGCGTTGGATATTCCTATCTATAGAAATTGGAAATTCCTATCTATAGATAGGAATTTTATAGATAGGAACCTCTAGATGGAAATTCCTATCTATAGATAGGAATTTCATAGTAATACCGAAAATACACGTGACGCTAAAATTTTCAAAGATATGCCATCGTCGTCATACATATTCCGATACGGATGCAAGTTGGATTCTAACCGGGTTACCGGTTTTGGGGAATCCATGACAAATCCTGATCGGGATTTGATCGGACATAGGGTATCCCTGTCAAAATTTCTGCACGGGTATCGTCAAAAAGTTCCAAATATTGTAAAAATCGAAATAAATAATACTTCTTCGACCTACAACAACGGCAGTCTTTCTTCTAAATTGATTATTCGCCGGATGTGCGGTAAAATCATATTTACACAGCATACACAAGCACACATCAAGTATCGAGAACCAAAAGGGCACAATCATGCCTAATGTCCATTCCAAATTGCCGCCTCCACCTCCGTTTATTTTCAATACTTACATCGCTTCATTAATACTTCGTACGCGAAGTTCACATGTGTACAATTACAGTGAATGCCGGGGCAAGTGCTTACGGGCCTAAGCCCTGAGATTCTTTGATTGCGTTATTACGTGCGTGTGCGTGTGAGTACATGCGCGTTTCCGAGCAATTTACCGTGATCCAAGAACTTGGAGAAGCCACGATAAATGCCGTATATGCAACATACACATGCGTGTACCGGTATTCCGATAGGAAAAGGGCGTGTACCCGGACGGTGCAGAACGGATTTTATTGGGTTCTCAGCCGCATTGATCCTTAGCAATCGATACCAATATGCACGCATATCAAAGTGTCGAAACAATCACGTGACATAATTAGGTGTGTGTGTGTGTGTGTGTGTGTGTGTGTGTGTGTGTGTGTGTGTGTGTGTGTGTGTGTGTGTGTGAGTGGGTCGATGGGTGGGCGTGTGCACACGGTGTGTGTGTGTGTGAGTGGGTGGAAGGGTGTGTGTGTTTGAACGTGCTCGTGTACTCCCTGATGAGAAAAGTCATTGATGACAGAAACGTGACAGAAGTAGGTGTGTTTGTGTGTGTGTGCGCGCGCGCGTGTGCGGTGTGTGTGTGTGTGTGTGTGTGTGTGTGTGTGTGTGTGTGTGTGTGTGTGTGTGTGCATGCGTGCATGCGTGCGTGGGTGTGTGTGTTTGAACGCGCTCGTGTACTCACTGATTAAATGTGTGCGCGCGCGTGTGTGTGTGTGTGTGTGTGTGTGTGTGTGTGTGTGTGCGTGTGCGTGCGTGCGTGTGTGTGTGTGTGTGTGTGTGTGTGTGTGTGTGTGTGTGTGTTTGAACGCGCTCATGGACTCACTGATTAAACATGCGTGCTTGCGAATGTGTGTGTGCGCGCGTGCGTGTGTGTTTGAATGCGCTCGTGGACTCACTGATTAAATATATATTAGAAGAGATGGGGCCCCGAACACCGCAGGGGTCGTGGTATTTTTTGCCCTCGTGTGGTGGCGAACGGAAAAGGTCGAGGTAACTGCACACGTATCCATGTGTGCGTGGGTGCGTGTGTGTGTGAGTGTGAGCGCGCTCACGCCCGCTTTCGCCTGAGATCTCACAGGGTGTTCTCAGTGCGATCTCTGTATTCTTCATTATGTTGCATGTATGTGGAGAAATGAGAGAGTGAAAAGGAGAAACAGAGAGAAAAAAATATTTTTTGGTAACGAACGAGCTCCTCACACATTATGATCGACCGAAATCTAATTCTCATTGAAGTACCGACATCCCGCGGAGACCAAGCGACGACCGTCAGGATACGATCAAATTTATATTACATACGTACGCGTGTACCTGCTTGATGCTACTTCCTCGCGTTTTTTTTTGTTTTTTTTTTTGTTTTTTTTTATTGGAAAGGGGTAATAAAATTTCCGACTCTTCTCGATAGGCTACAGCACGAATTTCTCGTCCACAGTTTGAATTTTTACACGTAATTCCCCTTTCGGTGTAATTGCCCATTTGATTATCTTTTTAATAAAACGATATAGTAAATTTTAAGGTAATCAAAATTTCCGATGTAATTATGTGTAATCATGTTGCTTGGAACTTGCAAGCTAGCGTGTTTCCAATGAATTTTTAATGAGGACGGTCGCGCTTCGGGTGTGAGGAAAAATGATTTGAAAAGCTTTAACGCAACGGCTTACGTCTCTTTAAATCAAGGAGCCACGATTTTCACTGACTCATGATGAGTTGCGTAGATCAACCGAAAAACAGCGTTAAAAAACTTGCTGTGATCAATTTCGAATCAAACTCGTGACTAGAATATTAATTGAACCTCACACTATTACGACACAGTGCCAATCAGAATCTGTATACTTTTTGGAAATGTCAATATACAGGACGTTGACGCGATTCGCGAGGAATTTCGTTTGTAGAATTCATTATCGTTTGTGCCTCCGATAATTCATTAATATGCGAAAAAAAATTCGCCTATTCCGAGCCATCTACGTGCGATGATAAATCATCGCAACAGCTTCTCGAAGCTCTAGGCGAACACACGCTGAGACTCATCGTGTCACATGCTTTAACCTGGCGATTAATCGATATAAATTTCGAAAAACGATTTCTCAAATTTAACGACAATTTGTCTAGTGCGCACTGCTGTGTTACTGCTTTGAAATATTTAAGCGGTGCGGTAGCAAGGAAGGCAGCAGCGCGGCGAGGAGAGGGGAAATTTTGCTTTTGCCAAATCGAATTTAGTAAAGATTCGGAAGTGGGGCCCCTGCTAGAATCAGGCTAATTTTTGTTTGGGTTTGTTTGGGTTTGTTTAAGACCTGATAGAACTAGATACCAGGAACCAGATGGAACCTGCTTCTAGCAGGAGCCCCACTTCCGAATATTTGCCTCAAATTTGGATCTTATAGATCAATAGCAGTGACAAAAATCCACCAGGAAAAAAAATGTAGTTCCTAAAATTAAACGACTCTTGATGGTTGCTCTTTAAAATGTCCCCTTCATCATTTCCTCGTTTTTCTATTAGTTTCTTTTATTATTTATTTAGAGTATCAATACATTTTTACGCTTTCCTACAAAGCCATGCAAATATTACGATTTGTCGAATTTTTTGAAAACTCGGGAGTAAATTTTTACACTACCCGTTAGAGAAACGTAACGTTATTATATTCCATTTGCTGGTGACTCGTTTTATGCCTGGTTAGGAATTGAGAAAAAAAAAACAGAGACGTGTCGAGAACAGAGTTAGGAATATCAACATTCGAGTACAAAATTAGGAAAATTGCGCTGCAGTATATAAAATTAGTGACAAGAATGGAAAATAATAGATGGCCGAATATTTGGTTGAGAGAGGAAATAAGAGAAATCTGGACAGGAAGCATTCGAAATGGGGAAAAGACTTTATGAAAGTATCAAGGGAATTAGAAATTGAGGAAATAATAGAAACGATAAAAGTGGGAGAATAAAGAAAAATACTAGTGAATTTTATAGACAGGGGATTGTAAAACATAAAAAGAAAGACCACATAGAGAGAAAAAGAACAGATCCAAAAATCGATAATAGTTTATACAATGCGATAATAGAAAACAACGAAAAATGGACAAGGATAAGGTGTGGAAATATAGGGAGGGATGGAAAAAAGGGGGAAGTGGAATGTACTTGTAGGATATGTAAACGAGAAAGAGAAGCAATGGAGCACCTAATTATGTTTGAAAAGAGAAGGGGTAATATCTAAGGAAGCGAGAACATATATAGAGAATTGGGTAAAGGGGGAAGAGGATAAGAGGGGAGTAGAAGATAAATGAATAGGCTTGGGGGGATAGATTTAAATATGAGTACATTTTTTAGGGAAATAGAAAGAGAGTGTAAGAAAAGAGAAACGCTGGTAATGGAGAGCGAGAATGCAGAGTGTGACGAAAATTAAAAATAATAAAAGAGGAAAGATATAAGTTAGATTGTAAGAGAGTAATGTTTAACGGTGTAACAGCTTTGTAAAAAGCCGAAAAGGCGATGCAAATATAACTTCTTACTACTGACTACTCGATTCTACTTCTTACTTTCTGCTTACTACTTCTCCAGGCCTGTGTGTAATCGGCAAAAGCAACGGAAAGAGGAATCACGGTGTACAAATGAGAAAAGAAAAAACGGAAGCCTCGCCAAGATTTCTGGTAGCACACGCTAAGAGTTGAAGAAACGAATCAGTTACTTTATACATTAAGGAGTGCTGTACATATATATACATACGTACATACATACATAGACATATATATGAGGTATTCCACGTGAATCCGGTGGACTTTTTTCCTGACCCCCGCCAATTCGATTTTATTTATTTTTTTATCTGATTCCATTGACTCCAAAATTCACCCTGAATTTTTTCACATTTTTCAAAACAATCCTTAGTCAAAAAAAAATGTTCTCCAAAAAAACGCTCCGATTTAAAAATCAGAAAAAATTCCCAGAAATGTGTAATTATATGTAAACATTTTCAAGCTACCGCCCGCAGTGGAAGTATAATTTTTTCTGTGCTTTCTGAGCGATTAACGTTAAAATAAATCCGAAAAATTGACTGCTAACTGTTCAAGGTCCCTGATTGTCATTTGGTTATTCAAAAATGGTCAAAAATTTCATTGTGGGTATGAAAATATTTAAATATCCGCTCGAAGCAAGCGGATCTTGAACATTTTCGGATTTTTTTTAACGTGAATCGCTCAGAAAGTACAGAAAAAATCATACTTCCATTGCGGGTGATTGCTTGAAAATGTTTACATATTATTACGCATTTTTGGGATTTTTTTCAGATTTTTAAATCGGGACGTTCATTTTCGGAGAATTTTTTTTTTACTAAGGGATGCTTCAAAAAATGTAAAAAATTCAAGGTGTCTTTTAGAGTCAATGGAATCATATTTTAAAAAATTAATCGAATTGGCGGGGTTAGGGGAAAAGTCTAGCGGATTCACGTGGAATACCTCATATATATACCCAGGCACATATAGAGTTGGATGTTCATCCGTCATCAGCGCGCAGCTACCGGGTGTCCGTGGAAATGTTACCGGTCTAATGAGCCGATCATAATGGGCACGGTCTGGCCTCGACGAGCCTCCGACAGGTATAGCGTGTTACATTATATTAAGCCTCTCGTGGACGACGACAATTCCGCCTGAGAAACGACAATGCGAATTCGCAACGGCCGAGCACCAAACGAAGCGAGTTTCTACGTCCCTTCCATTTGATGGTTGGTGGAACTATGTCGCCGTCATCGATCACTTTTCATCATCGGTTTCATCTGAACGGTTCTGAACGCCGTCTCTCTTTGACTTCGCCTCATCTTACCTCCGTTCTCATTGGGCGTGATGTGAAATCGATTTTTTTTTTCAATTTTAGTCGATAAACCATGGCGAAAAAAAAATGATTACAACGAACAAATTTCTGGGTACCATGGTTTGATGTAAAACTTGCACACGCGATGGACTCGATTTCCCGAGCAATCGGCGATTGGTCAAGACTTTTCGTCGACGCGATTACAGTCACTTTTGTATTTGAATTACCTTAAGGGGCTATACGAGTGTGACACTTTGAAAAAATCGATTTTTTTTGCCCTTTTCGACAGTTTATACTTTCAAGAATATCCTGTAAAAATGTCAAGGCCTTATCTCTAATCATTTAATGTTGCAAAAATCGATAGTTGAATCTTTAAACGCGTTTTTCTCGAAATGAGATTTTTCAAATTTGATTCAAATTTGAATAATCAAATTTCAAATTCGATTGACACGAAATTTGAACTGAGTACTCTTGAATATATTTACTCTACAACGACGTAGGATATTTTTGATTGGATGAAAATTGACGATTTGGCATTGAAAAAAACGACCATTTTATAGGCAAGAAAACAAACTTTTTTTTTCATAACTACGCCATTTTGTTAGATTTTTATATTTTTCGAAAATCCTACGTCATTGTACAGGAAATACCTTCCAGTTTAAGGACATTTTTTCCTTTTTCGGTTTCAGCTACTCAATCGGCCCGAATCCTGTCAGCAGTGGAGAAACTTTTTTTTTGCGCCTCCGAAGGCAGCGCATAAGTCGCTTGGATCTCAATATGTTTTTATGAAAAAAATATGTATAATAGGTCAAATATAGCCAACTATATTCTCAATTTTCCGAAACACTTAATTGAGTACTTTTCTTTCAAAAAATTCCTGAAAGTCACCCAAACTTTCCGCGTTCACACTGGTATAGCCCCTTAAGCATGAAGCGTGGTGCATAGAATGAAAATAACGTGAAGCAGATTGACCGCAAAGTCTCTCTCTCTCTTTCTCTCTACCCTATCCACTTGTCCCTCTCCCTTCCTTTTGTAGGAATGCAATAAACAAACATGAAAAAAGCTCTGATGTGTTTAACATCCCTCAGAGGCGTTCCAACGCGCTGTGAGAGTTCTAACTGATGTAGACTACTTGAAATTAGGTATATTAAAATACGAATATATATTTTTCGAATAAACATGAAAATGAACGATTTTTTTCGACTTCTCTCTGGAGCTCCATTGATAAAATCAGTCAAACGTGCGGTTTTCTTTTACGGACTCCGTATAGTTCCGTTTACGGATGATGCCGTTTATAGCACAGCGAAAAAAGTGTAACGATAGCTTTTAAAAGCTTTGAAAAAATCCCTACAAAAAAATCATCGCTTGTTTTACCTTATAAAAACATTCTGATTTGCCTTATCATTATTTTTTATTTTTCTTCAAGCAATGGTTTTGTTCTGTTTTTTAAATTAATCCAAGGTTTAAAAAAAGCGAGATAACTTTTTTTAACGATATACGTATGGACGCATACACAGGCACACTTGAATCTAGACAATGTATTCCGAAAATATCGTAACATGTACTTAATATATATGAGTGCATAGATGGCACATTTTATTTTATTTATCAATATAACGTATATTAATTCGAAAAGTGCGAATATTTTCATTTTAACATAAAGTAGAAGGATGGAGGTTATGTGTGGAACACAATAACCGATAAATGGCCGCCTCGTCCCTGTTTGCAAACGTTCACTCTTTTGACGAAATTTTCAATGACATTTTGGCATCATTGCGGACGGATTTCATTAATGGTGCGTCTAATTGCTTCCTTTAGCTCCGGAGTTGTCTGTGGATCATTGGCAGACACTTATCCTTACAGGAAACCCCGAAGAAAGAAGTCCAATGCCGTAAAATCGCACGATTTTGGTGGCTTCGTCTGCAACAGGGTAAAGCCAGCAAAGAGTACGCACTTTATAAACTTTCATTTCTAGAAGAATTAAATTTGACAATACACTTTATACTTCATATTTAAATTAAGCTTTGGTCATTCAGGAACATTATTTTAAATATAAATCTTAAGTACCAATCTCGAAAAATACCAAAAAAGGCTTGAACTTAGAACTCGTCCCGTGCGCACTCTTAGGGTGCTGTGTTGCAAAGGGTACGCAGTGAGAACCTTTCATAGAAGCTAAGAGTGCGCATGAGAGCGGAGTAGTGGTAAGAGCGCGCACTTTCTGGGTGCGTACTTTTACCAAACACGTGTTTTTAGTCCAGGCTCACTATAATTTTCGTAAGCAAGCAAAACGGCGACACAACCTCTCAATAAAAACAAAATTTGGATCACAAATTTCAAGTACAATAACATTCGTTGGATGCAAATTAATCGCAAACCTTACAAAACATGTTTAAAATTGTTCAAAAATAAGATCAAACATATCAAAAATCTATAATTAGTTATAAAATTGGAAATAAATACCTTAACGAAGCGAGTTGTTGTCCAACACCTTGACATGACATATGCCATTGACAAGTTAGGTGGTGTTGCCAACACAAGAAAAAATAAAACAATTAAAAGCACTGCGTACTCTTCAGTAGCCCGCACTCTTTGGTGGCTCTACCCTAACTATGCACTGACAATGCAGCACATAACACTTTCTATGCGTTGCTTGATCGTGCAATTCTCCATGCCTAAACCTCAATACAGTGAAACCTCGTTTATACGTTTTGCACTTATACGTTTTTATCATTGATACGTCAAATTTTTCTAGCCCCGGCGAATTCCGTTCATAAAGATGGTAATAAAGATTCATTTCTACATTTTTCACTTATACGTTTTTCGCGCTTACACGTTATTAATTGTATTGCCCAGCGTCGGTTTCGAGATTCGTTTTGTCTCAGTTATACGTTAATCACACGTGATATGCTCTTGCCGGAGAAAATTTCATGTGACTGCGTTTTGATGTTTCGTTCGATGTTTTGAGGTTTCGATGTTTTGATGCTTTGATGTTTTGATGTTTCGATGGTTTGAGGTTTCGATGTTTTGATGTTTCGATGCTTTGATGTTTTGATGTTTCGATGCTTTGATGTTTTGATGTTTTGATGTTTTGATGTTGTCATGTTTCGATGTTTCGATGTTTCGATGTTTTGATGTTTTGATGTTTTGATGTTCCGATGTTTTCATGCTTCTGACCTCGACCATTTATGCATGCACTCTGATCACATATCTCTTATCAATACGAACCTGTCTGTTATTCACTACTCCGAAACATCAAAGCTTAGTGTTACAAACTTGCATTAAATAAAAGTTCAAAGAGGAAATTCGAAAACTTGAGTTGGCTCATTACTCGATTATTACCAATCAAATTTGCGATTAAAAAGCCAAACATTAACACAATAGAGGTACTGCTGTTAAAAAACATCGTGAATGATGCACTGATCGCCACTTTCAAATGCTAGAGAGTTTCACATACATACGGTATTTCACTTCTAGGTTATTCTCCCTGATACGTCGTATTTGATGTACCCCTTGAAAAACGTATAACTGAAGTTTCACTGTCCACATGCCAGTTGTCAAAGATTAGCGTGCTATGTTCGCCACAAAAAAAATGGCGCGCAATTAAAAATGTCAGGTCATTTTGAGACACCCTTTATATACGCGTGCGCACCCTCACACATCCACATATATATCCATCCACATAAGGGATATTGTAGCGTGGAAGCGTCGAAGAGTCGCGCTTTCGGCTCGCTTCTCCTGTATGGCCAGATAAGTCATAATAGCGGTGTCTCGTGAGTCCGTACCGGCGTTGTTAATGGTCAACACGGGATCACGCCGAGATAGCGCGCTAATGCACGCATTTATTTGAAATATTAAACCGCGCTTGCTCACATACCCACGCCCAAACACATGCTCAGACGAACACACACACACACACACACACACACACACACACACACACACACACACACACACACACACACAAATGCAAGCACACAAATGAGATAGGACGCGAAAGAGATGTAGAAGGAAAAATAACAGGCGCGAGAGAAAGAAACATGTAATACGTACGTGTATGTTCTGCGTTCTTGTTTTCCGTATGAAAGTACGATCTATTCGAATTTTATTTTATTTTCCGTCTGCAAGTATGGTTGTGGCGGTGAGGGGGGAGGGAACTCGATGGAAGATGGTAAATGCTCGGAGCAGGAAGGGAGAACAGAAATAAGGACAATCATTGATGACGATAATTAACGAAAGATTTTAACCGGTCACTCCGTGACTTTCACAATTTCGTCCGCGCACTACCACCGTCTCTCTTTTTGTCTCCCTTCCCCCTCTCCTTCTCTCCATCTGTCGCCTTTCGATTTATATATACATAAAGTATGTACATGTATACCTACGTATGTATGCATATGCATAAATGTATACATTATGGATCTATGAGTGGGCGGTCTAGTCGGTACAGGACGTTACAAAAGCATTCGATCTTCGAAGAGGCATTAAAGATCGAAAGAAGAAAAAGGAGTAGAGAATGATAAAGAAAATAAAGCGAAAGATTGTTTCTGAAACGTTGGACGATGCGATTCATTTGTTACTCACTGCGGAGTGTGTTTTGTATCGATGTGTATGTTTCTGAGTGTGTGCAAGCGGCGTACGTGCGTGTGTTGCACACAAATTCGTGGCTTGAGGATGAACGAAGAGGGGTGTAGAGGCGACGGGAAGGAGAAATGAGTGACGGCATTCAAATGAAGGAATTCCGGGGGCGGCGACGCGGGTTACAGGGTGCGGGATATCCAGAATGCGAGTGAGAGAGAGGGGAGGGGAGAAAGAGAGAACAGATATAGCTCGAGATGACACTCTCTTCTCTTGTAGGTGATTTATATCCGTTGGCCGAGTGACCATCATCTCGGGGAAAGATCTACAGAATCTCCAGAGTCCTTTGCTTAGTTAGCTGCTCTCTCTCTCTCTCTCTCTCTCTCTCTCTCTCTCTCTCTCTCTCTCTCTCTCTCTCTCTCTCACACACACACACACACTCTCTCTCTCTCTCTCTCTCTCTCTCTACCCCATTATTTCTTTTTCTGTTTCTGTCTGTCTCCTTCCCTTGTCCGCACTTTCAACCCCATCGCGCATTCAAAATGATCTGTATATATATTGGGGCGATCGCCAATGTCGTGGCAAGTCAAGGTGATTTATTAAATTTAAATTCCATTCGAAACGCAGAATATTTTATTCGAATTTTATTCGCGATCCATCGCGATTGGGAAATTTATATAACTTGCTCGAATTTTTACTCTTCGTAATTTCTCTCTCTCTCTCTCTCTCTCTCTCTCTCTCTCTCTCTCTCTCTCTCTCTCTCTCTCTCTCTCTCTCTCTCCCTCTGTTTCTCTTCGTATAAATTTCGAAATACTCTTGTGTTCTTATACTCAGCAAAATTTCACGTGACGTTTTTCGCGGTCCATTGCCGAATCGGTAGGCTTGGCTCGATTATAATTCTGAACGAGTGCGATGCCGTCCATTCTTCTTGCTTATAGAAATGACAGTACACAACATTCGTATCATTTTAATTGTATATAGCGTATGTATGTGTATATTATACATCCCATTTTAATCTTACCCCTGATTTATCTCGAAAAATACTGCTCCGATCAAGGATTGAGTTCAAAGGGGGACGTTGAAAAAATATTTTTAGGTCCAAAATTCAAAATGGCAACGATAAGATGGCCGACATGTTTTTTTAAAATGGGATCATGAACATTTGTCTTCACGAAAACATTTGTCAGGCCAGAACTAGCAATTTTTGTAGGACAAATGTTTTGATAACGTGCATATTTTTAAGGTTCGAATACCATTTTGTATTTTAGCATTATCCAGAATGTACGACGAGGAGGTACGAAAGTCTTCAACATCGCCAGTGTAAGTGTGCGTGTGTGTGGGTGAGAGTTTGTTTGGGTTTGTTCGATATCCCAAACAAGCGCGAACAAGTATCTGCGGCTCGTCACTTCCGTTATCAAACAAACAAAAGTGACCAAAATTATGAAGGTTATCAAAAAACTTTTCCTATCTAAGTTGTTAGTTTTAGCCTGATAACTGTTTTGGTGAAAAAATGCATGATCCCATTAAAAAAAACGTTTCGGCCATTTAAATGTCGCCATTCTGACGTCGCCATTCTTTTGGATAAAGATTTTTTTTTGTACGTCTCCGTTTGAACCCAAAAAGTTCTATTATACTTAATACTCGATTGGAGCAGTATTTTTTTAGATAAATCAGGCGTAATATAAAAACTGGACACCCGATATAGATATATAGACTACCGGCCAAAAGTTTCCATATACTTCAGATAATCGTAAAACTTTCGATCACTTTGGATAATTGCAAAATTATAATACAATAATATAATTAATTATAAAGAGCTATGTAATATCTTCGTATTTTTTTATATATTTTTTTAGAGGATGTGAAGTGGAATATGATGGGGAATGTAGTAAGGGGAAGGACCCTGTACAAATGAAAACTACAATAATATAATATCTTCGTAAAATAATAAATGAAATAAACCATATTATTCTTACATTATTTGGCAATTATCCAGTGATCGAGAGTTTTGCAATTATCTGAATTGTCCGGAAACTTTTGGCCAGTATATTTTAATAATATTTTTCCAATATAAAAACATATAGGTGTGTATTTATTTATAATGTATACATATATACCTACAGAGAGAGAGAGAGAGAGAGAGAGAGAGAGGCAGAGATTTTTATAAAGAATTTCGACTAAAATATTCTATTAAACATATGCTTATTGAACTGTAATGGGATTTCATTAAAGTCTCCATTCCTCTCTCCTCCTTGCAATAACCCGCTAAGAATCGATATTTAATAATAATGGTAATCACAATAATAATAGTCATTATAAATCCCGAGGGAGCTGGTAAAGAGGAAAAAGGTGAATAATCATTTTAAAAAAGTGCGGGGGAAGAAGAATTACATGAACAAACAAAGTTTCTTCGAGGTCCCCGGTCGCTAACTCAACGGAACTATCGATTACGCGTTGAGAGAGGATCGAGTGTGGCGCTGAGTTGAATTAGCGAAAAATTAGCATACTCAGGCGCAACTGACGGTAGATGCGTTCTCGTGAGCATGGTGCATTCGAAAAAGTTTCTCTCATTGCAAATGAATGAGGATTGTGAGGAGTGCGAGCATTAACTGTTCAAATACAGTGGGATAGCACTCGGCAAAAGCTTGGCGCGAGTGTTTTCGCGTGTGGGGATAGTTACGGCGGATGTTTCGCGCTTCTCGCCGTCGTTGTGTCGCACAACGAAGGAAAGAATTAATAAAAATATGATGAAACGGAGAAAAAAAAATGTTCACGTTCCATTAGGATTCTCATTCATTTTGCTTTTTCACGCTTTACTATCAAGAGTGTATCTGCGTTTATGTATTCGATGCCAAGTACTAATATTATTGCTACGAGCCTCGAGGACACGGGCTCGTTTAGAGCATGTAGGGATTATAACCATCCTGCCGGAGATGACGTACAAAATCAAAAGTATGTGGGTATAATAAGTTGGTACATGCATGCCGATATATCCCCGGGCATCAAGAGAGGGAGGGAGAGAGAGGGAGAGAGAGAGAGAGAGAGAGAGAGAGAGAGAGAGAGAGAGAGAGAGAGAGAGAGAGAGAGAGAGAGAGAGAGAGAGAGAGAGAGAGAGAGAGAGAGAGAGAGAGAGAGAGAGAGAGAGAGAGAGAGAGAGAGAGAGAGAGA